>CAUYRH010090997.1:0-34234 GCA_963574655.1 Perodicticus potto
TGGAAGATATTGGCCTGGGGAAAGACTTTATGAGGAAGACTGCCATGGCAATAGCAACAAATGCAACAATAAACAAATGGGACTTAATTAAACTGAAAAGCTTCCGTACAGCCAAGGAGACAACAACCAAAGCAAATAGACAACCTACCCAATGGGAAAGGATATTTGTACATTTTGAATCTGACAAAAGTTTAATAACCAGGATCTATACAGAACTTCAATTAATCTACAAGAAAAAAACCAACAATCCCATACATCAATGGGGAAGAGAGAGGAATAGAATCTTCTCTAAAAAAGACAGACAAATGGCCAGTAAACACTTGAAAAAATGCTCATCATCCTTAATTATTAGAGAAATGCAAATTAAAACCACCCTGAGATACCATGTAAATCCAGTGAGAATGGCCTATATCACAAAATCTCAAAATTGCAGATGCTGGTGCGGATGTGGGGAGAAAGGAACACTTTTACACTGCTGGTGGGACTGCAAACTAATACAACCTTTTTGGAAGGAAGTTTGGAGAAAGCTCAAAGAACTCATCTTAGACCTCCCATTTGATCCTGCAATCACATTGCTGGGCATCTATCCAGAAGAAAAAAAAAACACTTTTATTATAAGGACACTTGTACTAGGCAGTTTATCGCAGCCCAATTTATAATTGCTAAAGTGTTCAGCCTAAATGTTCTTCAACCCAGGAGTGGATTGGTAAGCTATGGTGTATGAATACCATGTAATATTACTCAGCCATCGAAAATAATGGAGCTTGCAGCGTTTGTAGTAACTTGGATGGAGGTGGAACACATTATTCTCAGTGAAACATCACAGGAAGGGAGAAGCATGAATCCTATGTATTCAACTTTGATATGAGGACAATTAATGACAATCAATGACACAGTGGGGCATGGGGGAAGGAGAGAGCAGACAGAGAAGGAGGGAGGGGGTGAGGGAAAGAAAACCAAAAAAAAAAAAAAGAAAGAAAGAAAGAAAGAAAAGAAAATAGTGACTAAACTTTCACATAAATTGGATTCAATTTTGACCAAAGTACATTACTTAAACATTAATTTTTTAATTCAACTTGTCAATATGTTGTTTAGGATATTGCATTCTCATTTATAAGTGAAACGTGTTTGTAATATCCCTTTATAACAATATATTTTCTCTAATTTCAATATCAGGTATATCCAGATCAAGTAGAATGATATTGAAATATTTCTTCTTTTTTTATTGTTTATAAGATTTCTGGAATTACTTGTCTTGTAAAATCATTGTGGTCTATGAGTTTATAATAGTTTTAATTTTATTTCATTTAATTCATTGCTTAATTACTGTTTTCCCATAAATAATTATACTGTGGTTAATATGTTAGCATAGTAGTATTCCCAGATAGTTTTTTGTTTGTTGGGAGGTTGGGTTTTGGGTGGACAGAGTTAATCCTTTGTATGAAATATCTTACTTTATAATAGTGAAATTGCTTTCTCTTTTGTCTTGTGATTTTTTTGGAGGTGAAATTTAAGTTTTTGTGTGAGTAGTACTATTTATTATACCTATCTTGAGTGTCTTGCTTGTACTGTATCACAACATACCTTTGTTTAATTCTTAATAAACTGTTCACTTGTTAAAAATTAGAAAAAAAAAAAACTTAACCACACTTTTGACAATAATTATGTCTCATTATACCTTCATATAATATAAAACATAACGTGGGGGCTCAGAAACCAATTCCCAATGCACAGGATAAAGTTCTCTTACTTGCCTTTATCTGTCAAAGTGGTGCCCACCAAGCAGAACAATCGTCTTTTCTTCCCTTTCCTGTTATGTCATTATTTATTATAGAAAAGAAAATCAAGAAAATAAGCACACTAGAACAGACCCTTTCACAGGATGTCTGTCTGTCTCTTAGGCCCATTAATACCCTAAGGTCAACTATTTATAAATTAATTTCCTTTCCAGGATCCATTCATTCTCCTTAGTAATAATCTGGTGTTCTTCAAAAAAAAAAAAAAAAACCCTCAGCATAACTCGTTTTAACAGATATCTAAAGTAGTCTAATTCATGAAAGCAGAAAGTAGGATGGTGGTTGCCAGGATTTGAGGGGAAATAGGAAGTTGGTGTTCAATGGGCATAAAAGTCATGCAAGACGCAAACATTGTAGAGATCTGTGACACGATGTGTGCTTGTGGATCACCACAGTGCACTGCTCACTTGGACATTTATTAGTAGTAAAATAAATATAAATATATTTATATCAGGAAATATAATGAAGATAATAGGCAAACTTTTTGCTACATATTTATAATTCCAATAGAATCATAAAAAAGATTATAAGTCAGACATATTTAGTTTAGAAACATATATGTAGAGATATAGACATATAGATATTGTTTTTACCTTTTCCAATGGAATTATGAAGGTGACTATAAGTCAGGCATATTTACTTTTCAAATGGTTACAAAATAAAGAATTGTTCAGGTTAGTTTTCTACTGTAAGAGTTATATAATGTCTGGATTATTGGATTGGCTAGTTTAACTTCGGGGAGTCAGGCTTATATGTATAGACCAGAGGTCAGTCGAGGCAGTTTGGGTGTTACCAAGATCCCATTCACATAGTTTTCTTGGTTGATTTCACAACTTCCATCATTAGTATTACCTACCTTACATTTACAGCATTTATTTCTATTACATTCATTACTTCTATAATTTAAAATCTTGTTTCCAGGCCCCTCAAATTTTAGGAATCTATTTATGTAAAATTACATAGATCAAACATGTAAAATTAATACGGAACAGGTGATACATTATCATATGCAAAGTTTCAGACTTAAACATCTTAAATACATCTCTACACATTCTCATTCCAAATACTACTACAAATATTTTTTATTCTCCTTTTAGTTGTCTTCAACTATGTATATACCTCATCTGAAAGTGAGCCCAATATAAATCATAAAAATCACATAAGTAAACAAAATTTATTCAATTATATCTATGTGTTTGTTTGTTTTCAGATTAATGTGAGGGTACAAATCATTAAATTACAGTGTTTGTGTTTGTTAGTTAAGGTTATAACCTTTGAATAAGTTGGAAGGGATCATCCCCCCTCCCAACTGTTACCTTCCGAGTTTAGACCTCTTCCTTTCCATGGAAAGTACATTCAAATTGGATCCCTCATCTCTTATCTTGCTCCTTTTCATCTATCCTATATAGATTTTCTGTAAGTTCTTTAAGTAGTTAACAATATAAAAAAAACTTGAAAAAAATAATAGAAATAATAACATTAATGGCAATAATAATAATAGAATGAATTATTTATAGTGACCCCTCAGTAAATATTTGTTTTATGAATGAATAATTCATAAATGTGTAGCGAACACCATAGTCAGATCTCCATATGAAGTTTTCTATCTAATTCTCATTTTAACCTAGTTGAGAAAATATGTCATTAACATGAGTTTACACATGAGCTACACAAGGCATAATAAGGTGAGATGGATTGACTAAGCTCACAGCTTGTAAACAGTATCTATAGAATTTGGATCAAAGATACATGACTCCAAAGATCGTAGGCCAAAACAATAGTTTACTTCTTCACCTGGTACTCTTCAAAATCATCTCACTATCTCAGTATCTACTGAACTACATCTTGAAATTTTATCTTGAATCTTAGTCTTTCCATCACCTCACTCTAATATACCTCTCCAGTTTTATGTCATACTCTGGTATAGGTACCCATGCTTGTTATTTTCTAACTTTGGCTTTGCTTAAAATATTGACCATGTCAGGTAAACAGTAAGCACAGCATATCTAGTGTTTCTGTCAGAACACTGCGTATGTGGAGACAATTCCATGTTGCAAAACACTTTGCTAATTATATTTCATAGATTTTGCTATTAAAAATGAAAATAATTTCAAAAGCAATGATAGGACATATAATTTGTAGAAAATAATCTAAATAATAAAAATAAACATTTAATATTATAAATTAATAGATTATTTAAATTGTAAGACACAACTCAGACTATTTTTTGATATTGTTAACTACTTAAAGAACTTACAAAAAATCTATATAGGATGGATGAAAAAAGCAAGATAAGAGATGAGGGATCTACTTTGAACGCAATTTCCATGGAGAGGAAGAGTGAATTAATTAGGAAATATTTTCTCCCATTCAGATTTCTTCTGTATCTCCAGATTCTCTTAGAGATAGATCCATGATAAGACAGAAGGGCAACAGCCTGCCTCATTTGATTGGAGGTTCTGGGTTGACAAGACCAAACTAACAAGTTAACCTCTTTGTCTGACAAGAGTTTAACACTTGCCTTAAGGAATATGCATTTTAAGTGGGAAGCTATTATGTTCCCTAGAGCAGTTAATATAGCTAAATGGAGTCAAATCATATTCTTTTTACTTTTGACCAATTCAACAATGTCTTTCTAGGTCTGATAGTAGGTTTACGGCAGGAGAATAATTTACATAATGCATATGATTTTCATAAATTCCTTGATATCTTACCATTAAGTGAACCCACAATGCAGAGTAATTACTTGTATACATTCTTTCCATAATTGGTCCAAAATATAAGTATAATACTTCTTTACTTCCAGAAAATGTAGGCTAACAGAAAAGGTAGCACATTGTAAAGGTACATGAAATGAAAGATGGTAAATAATTTTCTCAATGGTTTGACTTAATTAATATTAAAATTTTGTGTATTTACCAGTACTAGCTACATTAATTCAGGATGTACATGTTTATATTATTTATACATTCGGTCTATCGTGCTGACTTCAGAAGTTTAACTATTTTGAGACGGGATTCCACTGTACTGAGATCATTCCCACCACCATTGACAGCATATTGTAAAGCACAGAGAACTCAGAGAACTCCATACCAAATAGATTTGAAAATAATAAAAGATCTGGAAAGGAGCAAACTGACAGTTGCCTAAGGGCTACAATAGGGTAGGGGGGAACACATTTAAAGAAGGAGTTCTAATCACAGGCAGCAGATGAAATAAAAATGTTGAGGGAAGCTCAAAAGAAGGAAAGGAGGTCAAGTGTTTGCCCGAAAGGTATGCTAGTATACCAATTTGAGAACTTGTGAATGTTGTCTTACTTAGAGAGTCCCTGCAGATGTAATTAAGGCAAAGATCTTGAGCAATAAGATCATCTTTAATTATCCAAAAGGATCCTTTAAATCTAATGACAAATGTCCTTATCCCAGAAAGGCAGAGAGTTTTGCAATCAACAAAAGAACTGGAAACAAGTGCCAGAGATCAAAGTGGTGCAGTTACAAGGCAATGAATGCCAGTGCCTTCAGCAGAAGCAGGAGAAAGTAAAGAACAGATATGCCTCCAGGGCCCCCACAGGGAGTGCCAAAATGGGATATTTGAACTTCTAGCCTTCAGAACAGTGTGAGAATATATTTTTATTGTTGTAAACCACCAAATTTATGGTAAATTGTGATGATAACCTCAGGAAATTAACACTGATGCCATGGCCAATAAATAAAGAACTTCTCAATATTCTTGAGCTTCTTTCTTTTTTTTTTAATTTCAAAATATTAAGAGATACAGATGTTTTTGGTACATGGCCTTAGTTAGGGTCATACGTATGCCCATCATACCAATAATGTCCATTGTACCTGTTAGGTTGGGGTTTGTTCTTCCCTTTCTCCCGACCCATCCCCCTACTTGATTTCCAGTGACTTTTACTTCCCTCTGAGTACTTGTGGGCATATCAGTTAGTTCTGATTTAGTAGAGAGTACATGCCATCTTTGTTTTTCCACTCTTGAGATACCTCACTTAGGATAATGATTTCCAGGTCCTTCCAAATTGCTGCAAAGGCATCTATTCATCCTCTCTTATGGCTAAATAATACTCAATGGTATACATACACCACTTTTTGTTAATCCACGCATGAACTGATGGGCACTTCTGATTCTACATCTCTCCAACTGTGAATTGTTCTACAACAAGCATTTGATTGCAGGTATCGTTTGATAAAATGACTCCATTTCCTTTAGGTAGATACACAGTAGTGGAAAGGCGAAAGAGCACACTATCACCACAAGTCCTGGCCAGAGCAATCAGGCAAGTGAAAATAATAAAGTGTATCCAAATAGGGAAAGAAGATCCCAAACTATCACTTTTTGCAAAAGATAAGATCTTACATCTAGAAAACCACAAAAGACCCCACTAAATGTCTCCCAAAATTGATAAATAAATGCAACAAAGTCTCAGGATATAATATCAATGCACACAAATCAGTATCATTTCTATGTACCAATAACAATGAAGATGAGAGTCAAATCAAATACTTAACACCATTCACAATAGCCACAAAGAAAATATTATAAAATACCCAGGAATATATACAACCAAGGAGGTGCAAGACCTCAACAACAGTAAAGAAAAAAACAGTAGATGATATAAACAACAGGGAAAACACAGTGACAGAGAACTGAGAAAATCAACAGAATAGAGAACCCAAATACAAAACCATCTCCCGATAGCCAAGTGATCCTTGACCAAGCAGACAGCAATGCACGCTTGGGCAAAGAAGCTCTACTCAACAAAGGGTGCTGAGAAAATCAGATAGCCTCATTCTTGGCTTCCTAAATGATGAACTTCACCCACAGTTATAGAACATACATCCTACTAAAGAGAAAAATGTGAAAATGATTTTTCACTTCAACACTATGCTAACTAACGTCATACAAACTTATAGAAATTAAAATTTAATTGCTGAATATGGGTTCTTATCATTAGCAATGAAATTCACTTCAAGCAAAACCAGTAGATTATGTAAAAAGCCATTCCATTTAATTCTTATTCCATTTCCTTCATTTTTATATCCTGTTCACTTCTTTTACTCTAACAAATTAAAATAATTAAACCCACATTTTAGGAGAACTTAGAGAATAGATGTAGTTTGACAATGTGTTCAAAATAATAATGATAAAATAATATTAATACTTAATATTCATA
This sequence comes from Perodicticus potto, assembly GCA_963574655.1. NCBI lineage: Eukaryota > Metazoa > Chordata > Mammalia > Primates > Lorisidae > Perodicticus > Perodicticus potto. The sequence continues at coordinate 6,988 of CAUYRH010090997.1, forward strand.
ATACATTATAAGCTAAGATTTACAACATTGTAAAGAATCAAATTCCTATCTACTACTCTTAAAATGAAATTTATGATATGTTTTAATAATATTTTATACTTATCTGACTATATTAACTCACTCCAACAAAATGTTTGCCTCCTGCTTGCCTCTCTTTTGGCTTCAAAGTCCAAATCACTTCCCATTTCCTAATTAACATCATTCTAGTTGACTTTAGCCAATAGAAGTCCTCCCTTGCTGAATTAATTTGTAGTATTTATTTGTTATTTAAACATATTTTGTTCCTATTGCTCAATTAGCTTATATCCTGATTGAGCAATGAAAACTGAAAAAAGTCTAAAGAATATTCCTCATAAAAAACAGCGTATTTATTAGCCATTTCATTTTTCAAAATCTGGTTCTCCTTCTCCATGTGAACTTACAACAAGTTAAAGAATTGCTCTGTGCCTCAGGTAGCTCCTATGTAAAATCAGGAATAATCATCAAATCCATCTTATAGTGTTTATATGCTCATTTATATGTTCATTTAAATACATGATACTGTGAATGCTCAGACTATATGAGTTAATAATAGTACTAAATCTCCAAAACTTCATATTTAAAACATTCTTTTGATGAGTCAGGCATTTTTTTTTTTTTAGTCATATAACCATAGTTGGTAGTAAAAGGGTCAAATTTAAGTACAAATTACACTGGATGTTTTAAGAGTCCACCATTTTTACTACACTGGATCCACCGTGGGAGAGAAAAGACTAGGACAGCCTGTGTGAATTTCTAACTTCTTAATAAACATAAAATTCTTTCCCTGTTTTGAACAAACTGACCTTGAAATAAATCCAAAAATCTGGTACCATAATTAGACACTAGTTGTAATACTGTCCTCCATTAAATTTACTTTGAAATTATCATATCATTAAATAAATATTAATCAGTAACCACAGATACCTCAATTGTGTTGTCTTTTCAACTAGTTCACTGCGCTCTCTGTAAAGCATTTGACAATAGGATGGCATCAGCAGCTGCACTCTGGAGCAAGGTCGCTCATCAAAAGAAATTGAAAAATCTGATGTAGCCATTGGAGATACATCCTTAAAGATCAGAATTTTACCATTCAGCCTTAAAGATCAGAATTTTGTCCTTATAAAATGCTCCAGTGGGTGACCTCCTCCAGAATTATCATTATCAGCAAACATTTCAGGTAGGTAAAAATCGTCAGACAATTGATCCCACACTTGGAACCCTATATTGTGTAGTGGGGAACAGAGGAGAAAAATCTCTGCAGAGGCAGGATGAGAAATTCAAAGAGGATAAAATGTGTATGATAGATATATTACGAATGTGTCTCAGGCAAGCTGTCTTACTTTAGAATCTTGTAGAAATAGGACCACAGCATGCTGATCAAAACTATTTCATACTTTGCCTCTGGCAATTCAGGTGCTAAAGAACATGTTCTCAATGACTATCCAGTAAATGTGCAAAATATAATCATCTGAAAGCATTCTCAAGTAAATATGAGCATATAGTGTGATAGCATTAGAGGAAACCCTAGATAAAAATGAACAGGCAGCTTTATAATTTTGTTTTAAAGATAGGTTTAGCTATGTCCTATCACGGAAATGCATAACTAATTTATTAAGAACTTACGTCACACTTCAGAGTACAGTTTTATAGGAATCAAGCAAGCAATGCCTTTTCTGGAATACGTTGAAAATATGAAAATTCTCTGGGTGGAGGTATAAAGCCTCTGACTACTCTCAAAGAGTCAGGCTAAAATCTTTCATTTCATATATTTCAAAGTGACTGACATTTTAGACTTGAGTTATGTTTAGCTTGGCCAAGAAAGACAAAAGAGGGAGAAAAAAAGAAGAAAAAGGGAACTGTATAAATAACAGTTTGACGGTAAATAAAACCAAAGGTATTGTAATTGAAGTAATGTAAAAAGCCCCATTCCAGGGTATTAGATAGGACACAATCAATTTTTTAAAATGTTATTTAGATTAATCTTACAGGAAGTTTCTTCATTTGTCCAAGCAGTCACTTCATTAAAAATTATTTCTTGAGTGTATACTATTTCCAGTGTCTATGCTGTTCTTACACAATACCAAGAGCACACTTGATAATGTGTGTGTGTGTATGCAAAACTCCTGTATATTTCTATATGAATTCTTTTTTTTTTTTTTCTTTTTTTTGTAGAGACAGAGTCTCACCTTATCGCCCTCGGTGGAGTGGCGTCACACAGCTCACAGCAACCTCCAGCTCCTGGGCTTAGGCGATTCTCTTGCCTCCGCCTCCCGAGTAGCTGGTACTACAGGCACCCACCACAATGTCCGGCTATTTTTTTTTTCGTTTTGCCCGAGGCCGGATTTGAACCCGTCACCTTCGGCATATGGGGTCGGCACCCTACTCGCTGAGCCACAGGTGCTGCCCTCTATATGAATTCTTAATGGATTCAAATTATTTTAATGTAAATTACTTTTGGAAATAAAATGGAAGGTGTTTTTCTTTAAAGAAACATTACAATATGTATTAAACAGAAAATATAAGCCTGGGAATTTGTGACACTTTAAGTGACACTTCAAGGAATAGCCAAAATAGACCTGTGTGTTTGTGTTCCGATGCTCTAGAGGGTTAGAACGATAGCTCATGAGCATTATGCATAGATTCACATATGAAAGGTCTTCCAGCATAAACTGATAACATAGAACATGCCATTTCTAGGCTTACTGAACCTACACTGAACTGGGATAGTAATATACCAAAAACTGGGTCACTGGAAACTGTCCTTAAACCTCAAAGACGTGTCTGTCCATTTATTCTAAGCTAAATGACTTGAATGTAGATTCAGAGCAACTCTCTCTGCAGCGATATAAAGTTAGCCATTTAGACTTCGAGTATCTTTGCATATGGAAAAGTAAGTGTTGTATTACTTTTAAAATAGGAAAACAGTTATAGTTTCAAAAATCTAGAACTCTATTTTTTCCAGTGCCTGAGCTGCTGATTAAGACAAAAATATATCCATGCCAAAACTATTTAAGTAAATCTTTAGACATCTTATAATACTAAACAAATACGTGCATGAACACATACACATACATTCAAAGAAAGCGAATAGTTTAGCCATCTCTGCTTTTGCTAGAGTTTTTTCTCCACAATGAGAATGTTTTAAATGACATCTGCTATTCAGTTCTCCTTTGAACCAACCAATCCCTCAAAAAAGGTATGTGTTATTTAACTTTATTAACCTTATTAATTAGAGATAGAAAATAATAAATTTCCTAAACTTCACAATGTGTTTTAAAACTCCATTATTATACAATATCACATTTTCAGCACCACATTTTGCTACATGTTGTAGTAATAACTAAGTAAAGTCTTTATACGACATGTAATCTTAAATAGGAATTCACCTTTAAGTTCCATATTATTTAGAAAAGTCTATCAAATGTTTTTCCTTTAGATAATGGTTTAATGAAAGTAAATTCTGAGAGGCTGATATAAATGTTCATTTCCTATAATTAAAATATTTTATTATTGTAATAATTTTAGTCAGTAAAAATGATTGGATATGTAAAAGAACACAGCAGTAGGAAATCTAATCATTTGACAGCTTTATTTCAAAATACTATAAAATCTCAATAACTATGGTCTTAGACAAGTTATAAACCCCATGTCCAGGTTCATCCAGTATACATAGTGTAATAATCTACTATATCGTGGTGTTTTGTGATTAAATAAGAAAACATTTGTAAAACCTTTAAAATTGTATAGTATGATTAATGGAAAGAAGTATTGAGCAGCACTTACAGACACCAACAACAGACTATCTGGAAAAGATCAAGAAAACATACACATTTGCTACCTAAAAGCAAAATATTTGAAAATAAATGTAACCAAGGAGGTAAATCATTGATGAAAGAAGTTGAAAAAGACACAAATAAATGGAAAGGTTATCACAAATAAATGGCCCGAATGAATTAATATAATTAAAATGTTCATACAACCCAGTAGTCATCTATAGATTCAATGAAATCACTATCAATACTCCAATATTTTTTATAAAAATAGACAAAATAACCTTAACATTCACAAAAGACCATCACACTACCTGACTTCAAAACATATGAAAAAGCTAAAGCAACCAAAATAGTAAAGTACTAGAATAAAAACCGGCACATAAAACAATGGAAAAGAACAGGAAGCCCAGAAATAAATCCACACATTTACTGCCAATTGATTTTCAACAAAGATGCCAAGAACATACACCAGGAAAAAGATGATCTCTTCAATAAATGGTGTTGGGAAAACTGAATATCTCTATGCAGAAAAATGAAAATACACCGTTGTTTCACAACATATACAAAAGTCAATTTATAATACAGTAGTTTCAAGACTTACATTATGTAAAATATGAAAGCACAGAACTTCTGGAAGACTACACAGGTGAAAAGCTTCAAGCCTTGTCTTGGCAATGATTTTTTGATTATGACCCAAAAAGCACAGGACAAAAAAGAGGGCAAATAAAATAAGACAAAAGTGAAAAGCTTCTGTAAAACAATGGAAACAATCAGAAGAGTTAAAAAACAATCTATGGAATGGAAAAAAATATTACATGAATATCATGTATTAATATTCAACAATGAAGTTTCATTACTTTTTTTAGGATGAGTTTGAAAATTTAATTCTCAGACCTAGAAATCATTGACTCAAAGGTCCATCTGCAATCTCATGTTCACTGCAGCACTAGTCACAATTTCCATGATACGCAATTAACCTAAGAATCCATTAACAGGTGAGTGGATCAAGAAAATGTGCCATACTTATTTTTCTTTAAAAAGGAAATTTTTCTATTTATGATAACCTAGATGAGCCCAAAGGGCATTATTCTAAGTAAAACAGCCAGACATAGAAAGACAAATACAGCATGTTATCATATACATGGGAAACAAAAAAGTTGAATACACCAAATTGAATGGCGGCTATCAGGTATGGGGAGGGGTGGAATAGAAATACGTTAACCAGGTGGTACAAATTTTTATTTATAACACGAATTAATTCTGGAGATATAATATGCAATACGTTGACTATCGTTAATAAAGTAGCAAAAAAATAGATGATTATATAGAATGAACTATACTTGACAGCACAACAAAGTGACTATAATCAACAATAAGTTAGGGTATATTTAGAATAACTAAAAGACTGGAACTAGAATTTTCCAAACCAGAGTAATGTTTTATGTCTGAGGTGACAGATACCTCAATACCTTATTTGATAAATTCACATAACATGTCCATATCAAAACAACATATGCATCTTTTGAAGATATACAACTATGACATATTTAAAAATTAAAATAATAATGTATTGTAAACTTAAAATTTGCTAAGGGGTTAGATGTTAAGTGTTGTCATCATACACACACATGCACACGGTTAATATCTGAGTTGCTGGATATTATCTTAATTAGCTTGATTATGATAACCATTTCAAAATGTATAAATATATCAAATAATCACATTGTATACCTTGAATATATATAATTTTGTCGATAATTTCAGAAAATAAAAATAAATAAAATTCATCACACCAAACAAAAACACAAAATTATAGAAAGAAATTTCAATTTCCTTTGTCAATTGATGAAGTATACAAAAACTCAGTGAGTATATAAAAAACTTTACAATACTGTCACTTAACCTGACACTATTGGTTATATCAGAGCCTGGTAACTAACAACGGAACACATAGTCCATCCAAGTTCATACAGAATATTTATCAAAATAGAGCATATTCTGAGTGATAAAATTTTGAGGAATTCAGAAATAGAAGAAAAATTACTTAATCTAAAAAGTGCATGAAAAATCTATAGCTAACATTAAGGTTTATAATGAAGACTGAAAACTCTCTTGCTGTGATCAGGAACATGTCAACAATTTTCAATCTTACCACTACTACTTAACATAATCCTGGAAGTACTGGCCAGTGCAATAACTCAAAAATATAAATATACATCATCCAAAATTGAAGAAATAACATTTTCTTTATTCTTAGGTGACCTGATTATCTAAGAAGAAAATCCAGTAAAATCTATAAAAAGCTACCGCAGCTAAGACATCTTTTGTAAGTTTTCAGGACAGAAGTTCAAAAAGATCAAATAGATAAATAGATGAATAGAACAGAATGGAGAATCCAGATAGAGAAACAAAAACATGCGGTCACTTGGTTTTTCTATAAACATGTAAAGGCAATTAAGTGGAGAAAAGCATAGTCTTTGCCACAAACAGTGCTCGATAACCATATACAAAATAAGTAAATACAGGTAAAGTTTGATCCATATCTGACACCATATGGAAAAATAACTCAAAATTGGTCACAGACTTAAATATTAAATTTAAATTAAAAAATCTCTAGAAGAAAACATAGAAGAAATCTTTGTGATTTTAAGATAGGAAAAATTTCATAGATCAAATACCAAAATCAAATCCCGTAAAAAAATCATATGGCCTTCATCAAAATTAAAAACTTCTGCTTTCCAGAAACACTGTTAAGATAAGCTACAAAGTGTGTGTGTTGGGGGGGGGGGGGGGATATCTGCAAATCACAAATCAAAGAACAAAATTATTTTCAATGTAAAATCAAAACTTCATAATAAGAAAACACAATTTTAAGACAGACAAAACTTTAAAAAGATATTTAAACAATTTGAAGAAATATCCATGGCAAGAACATAACAAAATCCTCAACATTTGTAGTCATTAGTGAGATGCAAGTTGAAATGACAATGGAACACTCTTATGCAACTATCATAATGTTTAAATTAAAAAGATTCACCACATCAATATGGATGAAGATGTAGAGCAAGGGGAACTCTCATATACGGGTATTATCGCTGGGAAAGTAAAATGTTATTACTAATTTGGAAAACAATTTGACACTTTCCTAAAAAGGTAAACATACACGTACCAAATGAACCAGCCATTCTACTCCTAAATATTTATGACAAATTCCAAATGCATGTCTCCAAACAAAGACCTGAGTGGTGTTCGTAGCAGCTGTTTGTTTTTTAATAACAGCCCCAAACTGCAAACAACACAAAATTCTATGAAAACGTGAGTAGATAAAGAAATCATGGTATAACCATAAAATGTAACACAATTCAACAATTAAAAACAATGAACTATCAATACACATAAATATATGGTTTAATCACAACATAATTATGCTGAGTTAAGGAAGCAAGCCCAGAAACCAGCTATATACAGTAGAACCTCTGTAACTTGACCAGCCAAGAGATTAGAACCAAGTAGTCAACATATGGAGGTGGTCAACATAAAGAACTAGGCCTATTATACTGATATGTACAAGTGGTAAATGTTCTGCCTATGAAAATGAGGTCGACTTAAGGAAATGATCAATGTAGGGAGGTAGTCAACTGTGGATGTTTTACTGCATTGTACACTTCTGATTGTATAAGTCTCTATAAAATTCAAGCTAATACAGTAACAGGAAAATCACTGTTTGACTAGGGATTGAGTTGCAGTCAGGAATTTTGGGAAAGAGGAATTACAGAGGGGGACTCTGGGGGTGTGACCATTATTTTGATTGTGTTTATCATACTATGAAATTTAAAAATGTATGATTTATTGTACATCAATTATACCACAATATATTTGTCAAAATGTGTGTAAATTATTTTACTTGTCTCATTTATTAACATTTTTTATACAAATTTTACCACTTCAGTTTATAAAATAAAAATTTTATGACTATCTTTACATCAGATACCATGATATGGGAAAAAATGTAATGGGAAAAAAGAAGTAGTAGATTGGGATTCAAATTCTGATTTTTGTGACTGGCTCACAACCAGTTTAACCATCAAATCTCTAGTTTACTAAACTATAAAGTGAAAGATATTATTAGGTATTAATAAGTCATTTATAGATGACTTAAAGTAATACAGGGACATGTGAGTAGGTTATACTCAAATAATACTCCATTCTATATAAGGGACTTGAGCATTTACAGACCAAGATCATTGGTCCTCAATTTTGTTGAGAGTCATGAAACCCGTTGTACTCCTGTTAGTGTTTGAGACTCAGCGATTGAAAGGCCTGAAGGATGCAGGACAGAATGCTTTGCAGACCAACAGCGGTCAATGCCTGGTCTTTCTTTACCTTATAGCAATACCTCAGAGGATTATTTTTTAGTGACTTACACTTCATTTGCCATTTACTTGGCTTTTCTATGGTGACACTTGCCCTTACTTGCTCTCTATTATATACATAAGGTAAAGTTCTCAGATGTTCCAGAAAATATGAGCTATTTACTTGGAACTGGTTTGACCTTACCATTATATTTACTACTTACTGTCAGGATTTGTATTCAGCATTACAATATACTATACAATCCACTTTCAGTTATTGTCCATAATACTGTACATAGAGGGCATTAGCAAAATTAAGGGGTGGGCTGGTTAAAATTGGACAGCATTCTTGTGAAGCAATTACGGTCACTACTAAATAATTTCTACACTGATTAAAAACCTGTAAAATGGGAAAATTATATCTATTATTCTAGCTTATTGTATTAAAGAGATAATTCCTATACACAATGAATCAGAACTGACGTTCAATAAATATAATTTATGCTTATCTATGAAGCACCGGTAGTTTCATGTTCTTGGAATTACTCAAATATAGATATAATTCCAGAATATTTTAGTTGTTCTTTCTTAAAGTCCCTTTCCCTTTTTCTAATGCATTTCAATTTGGTTACAGTATGTATTTCTTGGTCAGGTCAAGACTAACAAGTCTAAGAATTCCAATTAATTTTCTGTGCTTAGAAAAACTTTGATAATACATATTCCCCATTTTATGAGGGGGATAAGGATTTCCTTTGACATTTTAAAAATAAAAGTTCTATCCCTTTTATAAAAGAAATGAATGAAGTATTGAAACTTTTAATGATTAAAGATTGGTATTATTTTTTAAAATATTAAATTTGGACCAAACTTGAAGAGTTGTTTTTCCATAGGGGCAAAAATTAAAGTGAAAATGTTTGCCTCTCTCTGCCAGCCTAAAGTGTTTTAAGACCTTCTATAAGTTTATTTGATATTTTATTTTTTTTAGCTATTAATGAAGAGGGAACTTTAGTATTCTGAGAAAATACTCAAACTCAGTCTCCCACAGCCAATCATAGCTCAAGTTCCCTAGGATGGAGGCTTTAGAAATTCCAACAAGAATGTATCTTCTTCTAGTCTCATATTAGGACTTAAAAAAATTGACACCTGTTTTTATAGAGGCCTTCTGAGCACCCTTTTAATATACCTATGACACTTCTATGCTTCCAGTAAAGTTTGTAATATAACACAAAGAAGAGATTTTGTTTCTATACAGTAACATCTCATAGTATATAAAGAAATCAGTGCCTCCTAAATTTATGAATATAATTGCATTTTATCTTATTAAAGTAATTTGCACCTTTACTACTGTTAACATATTCTGAAAGCAATTAACTTTTCTCTGTACCTCCTTGGGTTTATTATATTACCTCCAAATATCTCTTACCAACTCTTAATGATGCCTTTAAGGAAAAAAGATATGGGCCTTGAAGCTAAATGATTTAGGATTATTCTCTATAATATTATTTTTTATTATTTGTTTGCTTGTTTATGCCCTTTTTCTATGACACTCCTCCTAATCCAATGTCAATTACAGTGAGAACTCTGTATCCTCAGGTTCCACATCCATGGCTTCAACCAACCTGAGGTTCAAACTATCAAGAAGTAAATAAAAATAAAAGATAACAGTGACACAATAAAAAATAGTCAAAATAAAGTACACAATGCAACAAATACCTACATATAATATAGACTCCACTAGGTATTATTAAGTCATTTATAGATGATGTAAAGTAATACGGGGACATGTGAGTAGGTTATATGCAAACAATACTCCATTCTGTCTAAGGGACTTGAGCATTTACAACATTTGCATCCATGGGGTTTTGGAACCAATCTCTTCCACAGACAATCAGGGACAACTGTATCCTGATCCTCCTCCTCACTGGATTACTCCAAGATAGCAAATAGATGTTATCTTTTAATGAAAACAACAAATCTTTCTATGCTCCATAATTGTTTTAGAAAATAGAATACAAAATCACTGGAAACTAAAAAACAAACAAACAAACAAACAAACAAAACACCTCCAAAGGGAAATGTATCTTTGATAAACAATTTACTCAATGGGTTAAAACAGCTTAATCATGATCAAAGATTTTTTAAAACACAAGGTTTTTTCAATATGTTAGGTGATTATCTTTAGCAATCGTATAATTGAAAACATAATATCAATAATTGCCTTTGAAAAGTCCAGGTTCAGTTTGGAAATGAAGACACAGGTTGAACCCATCTGCTTCCACATAGAAATGTGTGTAGTGCGTGACCGCTACTCTTCAAACATCCAAATTTCTTCCCTTCATAGTCTGTGTCTGCCCCTCTTCAGCTCTCCATCTGTCTTCCCTTCAACTATGTCAACAGCCTTTTAATTGGGCTCATTGCTCCCAGATGAAACTTTCTACTTCACTTACATTGAGTGGTATTTCAAAGTCAGTATCCTGCCTAACACATTTTCATGGCTTCCTTTCAGGAAGTGAACACCTGCTGACTTTTCATGCCTCGCTCAGGCACAGCACATCTATGAAGTTTTGCCTGAAAGTCAGAAGCAAAACTCAAGTGAAAAGCAGACTACTCCTTATGTACAAAGGCACACTGGCAAATTTGTGGTTGTTGTTTACATATTTGTCCTTCTATTACGCTGTGTATTCCTCAAGGAGAAAAGTCGTAACAAATTCATGTGTTTAGTTGCAAATTAAGACTGCCACCAAGTAGGTGATCTGAAGCAAAACTTTATAAAAGCCCAATTTTGCCACTTTTTACTATCAAAGTGAACTTGGAAAAGTTATTTAATTTGTCTGTCTCAGTTTGTTTAGCTATAAAAACATCAGCTAGTAATAATCGCTATTAAGCATGGGTTTTAAAAGATTACATTAGCCAGGGATGTAAATGTCTTAACAAGATAACTATTGTACGTGTAAGCACTCAATAAACATTAAATAACAATATTTTTATTTGTATATCCAAACCTATTCCAATGCTTATATACACAGTAGAACCATCACAGATGATCACCTTCCTACAGTGTTCACCTCCTTAAGATGACCTAATAATCACAGACCAGCCTTGCACCACATGTATTCAATGGAAGACTGACCTCTGTAAACTGACCACCTCTGTAAGTGATATCTTGAAAACTTGGACTATAACACACAATATTAATGTATCCTCTATAACCCGACCAAATAAATCCACTCTACAATATAGGTAGAAGGTGTAGGCTTTGCCCCATACTTGTGTTATTATTTCTTTAATATAACTTCTTTTATCATGTTTTACCACATTGGATCACGCCCGACGTCCTATTGTTTATTGTGTGTTAAGAAAGATTCTTCTTTTTTTTTTTTCAATGCAAAGGACTGGTCTGAACTGTAAGTTCCTCCTATAATTACTGAAAATTTTTGCAGTTTACCTAGACATAATGATGCAAAGGAAAGAACTCGAAGAGCTGACATTGAGGGGAAAAGTTGATCTTCTACATTTTCTGAAAGCAGAAACCAAAGAATGATGGCAACACATTTTAGTGTTGGCAAGGCCACAGTTATCAACATCCAAAAATGTAAAATGAGTACTTGGAGAGATATGGTAAGGAAAGCAAAGATCTACAGTGGAAAGGAGGAAAACTTCCTTGGTCAAGTGACAGAAGCCACATTAAGCTGGTTCAAAGAAATGAGAGAATTTAATACCCAATTCTCCAGGCCAATGATCCAGGAAGTTGCTAAAAAATTTGCATGGGAATTCAGGGTGGCAGGTTTCCAAGCATCAAGCATTTGGCTGGAGAAATATAAGGTGTGACAGATCTCCCAGAAAGTCTTACACGGTGAATCCAACACAGTTCCAGTAGAAGTTGTGGAAGAGTTCATCACATAGTTCCTGGATTTTGCTAGAGGCTTCAAAGATGATGGGTGTGGACTATTTTTCAAGGTGATGCTGACAGAAACCTCATCAGAGGCAGACAAATATAAACGTTCCAAAGAATGTTTCACAGTTCTGCTTTGCAATAGCTCAACGAGAGGGAACCCGAAGCCCTGGGTGACTGGTAAATCGAAAAGCCATGTACACTGAAGAACGTGAAGCCCAAGATCTCCCCATCACTCGTAGATCAAACAAATGCACATGGATGACCTGCCCACTGCCCTAACTGGGGAGTGAGTAAGGGGTATAGACCGAGAAATAAAGGAACGGTCTGTGTTACTGACAGTAAACAATTCTCCTGGCAACCCACAAGTTAATCATCTCACAAACCTGACACTGAAATTTCTGCTTCTGAGAATGACCTCATAAATCCACCTCTTGACGAAGGCATCATCAAAACCCTTAACTGCAGGACCAAGCCCAGCTCCTGCAGAGGGTCATTACTAAAACACAAACCTGTGGTCCGCCTGCGGAAGCAGCTTTATCCACTCCATCAGTTAGTGCTGTGGATTAGACCTGTGTATCAGCTCTGCGTAGAGTAAAGTTCTGCCAGAAATGATACAGAAATGTCCCAAGAAAGCTGCTTCTGTCACAACCCAAGAGCACAAGATTTGCCCCCATCAGACAGTCCATCTTCCATGGCAGAATTCGAAGGAGTAGCTTTTGAAGGTTTTCTTACAATGGATGATGAGGTGGCAACCTGTAATGAACCTACCAAGAAGCAATTTTCCAACTGATATTGACCAAAGTACAGACAAGCATAAAGTGCTAGAAGCAGCTGATGAAGCGGAAGAAGCAAGTATTGGAGGGACACCAAAAAAACAGTATGTCAGGCATCTGATAAGGCAGCTGAAATCTGCTGCCGCAGAAAAATGCCCGAGTGCACTGAGTGGTATAGCGGAGAGCGTTTTCTCCATGTATGTCTCTAATAAGAATAAGCAACAGACCAAGGTTGAGTGGTTTTTCCTTCAGAAGGAATAATTAAACCATGAGAAAGTAATACATTTATTGCTTTTCTGTGATACTATATATATGATTTATTAATAATGAAGCTTTTCTTTAGCCCACGTTTTCATATACTCAAAGGTAAGCTGACATTCACATCATTAGGGCAGTTTTACAATCATCAAATCATACCACTCGTTTCCAAGGCATACAATGATTAAAGGGCTGCTAGGATTTTATTCATTCATGATAACGATGAATGAAATTTGGGTCAATTTTAAGCCTAACTTCAACTTCCTCAACTCTGTCTTAATTCTCAATAATATGGTTGAACTGTCATTTATAACTACATTTTTTTTCCAATACAGTACATATACATACTTGTTTAAGTGTGTGCCTACGTACAGTACATTAATTTAGAGAATGAAATTTATGAGACAGATGCTTTTCCATACCTCACAGTCCTCTCTGCTCCTGTCTCAGACACACACAAACACACAGACTTATCCTCCATTTGAGAAAGCAAAAATAAGAGAATGAGGAAACAAATAGTTCTAATATGTTCTCATGGACACACTAGTAAGAGTGAAAATTAAAGCATTAATGTGAGGCATCCACTGGCAGTAGTCTCTCTTCGTATAGTATTATATAGTATTTCAGTCTTTTAATTAAACTGCAATTTTCTAGGCTGGGCATGGTGGCTCACGACTATAAATCTAGCACTCTGGGGGGATAAAGTAGATGGATTGATTGAGCTCAGGAGTTTGAGACCAGCCTGGGCAACAGCAAGATCCCATCTCTAAAAAAAAATAGCTGGGCGTCATGGTGGGTGCATGTAGTCCCAGCTGTTTGGGAGGCTGAGGCAAGAGGATTGCATGAGCCCAGGATTTGAGGCTGCTGCGAGCTATGATGCCACGGCACTCTACCCCAGGCAACCAGGTGAGATTCTGCCTCAAAAAAAATATTGCAATTTTCTGAAGGGAAAATTTTGTGAAATGTATTACTAGTGATATATCTTATTCTAAAAAGAATTTAACCCACTGAAAATACTATAATTCAGTGGCTGTTCATTGTTTAAAAAATTAGTCATAATCAATATGATAAAGAAAAATTACTGATAGTGAGTAGGTATGTCCATGTTTGAAAAATTGACTGGTTCAGATAGATTATACTATAAATTCTAAAATGCTTTAGGAAATTCAGTTTCCCATGCTAAACACAATTTGTGTTTGGCCAAGGCTAAATATTAAAATTTGAATATAAAGACTTAAATTACCCTTTAATAATTATAACTTACTATTAAATGGGTGTATATATTTGAAGAATTATCACTGACAATTACGATTTAAAAACAAATTGACAGTCTCTATGTAGTTAATTTAAAGAATAAGGTGATCATGAATTCCCCGTTATATAAAATGAAGAATTCTCATGTTATTAGCCCTCTATGTGTCATAATAAGGTGTTACGATTATTTATTCTTACTCCATAGACAGCATTTTGATATTATTTTCTAACTAAGCTATGTCATTCACTTTAAAAGTAAAAGGATTATATAAATAAATGGCTCCTATAAAAGTGCAACATATAGGATGAATAATTAATTATAAAAGATAATTGATCTAACACGAAAAGTAAGCTCAGAAGAGAAAAAGGGAATGAGGATGGTAAAGAAATAATTTGTTAAGATGAAAAGAAGTAGAAATTTGAAGAATTACAGTAGAAAAAAGAAGCACAGACTAATTATAGAAAAAGAAAAGCAATCTTAATTGCCTACAAAAACTCTTAAAGGCAATGAAACGCTGTGGCTGGTGAGAATCTCAATCTCTGCTGGTACAGGATCTTTCTTCATGTTGTCCATGCCCAGAGGATGTAAATAAATGAAGCCTGCGATTTTGTTTATTGCCACATTTATAAGTTAGGATTTATGCAAATCTGTTAGATGACTTTCACATTTGTGGAAATAGGTAGAAAATTGAACTGACCTCTGTATTAACATCTCACAATCTCATTATTTATTCTTTTGGCACGGAGTTTAATATCAAGACTAAACACAGGACACCTCAAGCAGGATTTTCAAACAAATAAGGTCACGATGCTTTATGAGATAGAAAGAAAGAAGAGGCAAGAAAATGTGATTGAATAGTTTGAAAAGGACAGATCCAACGACAGAAATGTAAGCTCATTCTAAATTAAAGTTTTGATAAAACTAGAAAGAGAGTGCCAACTAATGTAGTCTATAAGCCCACTAGCTTCGTTGTTGCGTTGTACCGCTCCAAATGTGTAATTGGGTATAATTGTAACTCGGTGAAAGTAATTTTCAATGATCTCCATAAATTTGATAGAAAAAAGAAATCAACTAATCTGGTGAAATGATACCTTATACCAGGAATCTGGCATTTTTTTCTATTTGACATATATGCAGTATAATCTCTTTTCAAAATAATATTTAATAGTTCATTATGACTTTTAACAAAATAATATCTTCTTAAGTTTCTACCTGCTTTCTCTGCCTGAAATTTTCTTTACCTCAATCCCTATTCCTTGACTATGAGATACTTCTACTTATCTTTTAAAATTCTGGTCAGAAATCTTTACTTATAAAAGCACCTCCCTTAATATCTACTGAGAATTAGACATTACTCTGTAAAATGCTATTTTTATACATCCCCCTGGTTTTAAATAAATCAATTCTTTTAATATTTATGTGCTTACATTTCCAGCTCCCCTACTAGATTTCAAGCTACTTGAGATCAATAAACTTGTCTTTTTTTGTCTTTGATTCCCTGAGGCCTGACACAGATTATCAAATGTTGTTGAACTGACTTGGTATATTACTTTTGTTTTGTTTTGTTTTGTTTTTTAGGATTTCTGAAAATTCTTAAAACTCACCTGTAATATAAGTAAGCTTTATCTGTTTTACTGTCAGAAGGAAAGACTTAAGTGTATTGTCACAATTCATCCAGTCTACTCTAAAGTAGGTAGAGCAAAAAGCTAACACACTTAAAATCCTTGTGGTACGGAAGACTACAGCTTCGTGTCGAACATTAAAGAGAACAGCGTTTCTCTTAACTGAACTGAGGTTTGAAGCCTGTTTCTGAATTGGGGTTAGAGTGGGGAAGGGAAAGGAGTAAAATATTTCCTCTTATAAAACTATAGGGGTGAGTTAGTAAGAGAAAGGGCAAGATGACAGCAGTTGCTACTAGAACTATGCTATTTCTACTATCTTCCTAATTCTTTGGGTTTTTTTGAGACATAGTTTCAAGCTGTTGCCCTGGATAGAGTGCGGTGGCGTCATAGCTCACAGCAACCTCCAACTCTTGGGCTTAAGGGATTCTCTTGCCTCAGCCTCCCAAATAGCTGGGAGGCTACAGGTGCCTGCCATATTTCCCAGCTATTTTTTTGTTTCAGTTGTCGTTGTTTAGCTGTCCCGGTCTGGGTTTGAATCTGCCAGCCTGGTTGTATGTGGCCCGTGGCCTGCACCCTATGCAATAATTCTTTTGGTTCTTGCTATGACATTCTTGAATCTTAATTTACTTATGACATATTATAAAATATATGATAGACTAAAAAGGAAAACTACTAATGTGAGGAAGACTTTATGCTCTACAACTTATAAAAGGATATTTTACAAATGTTTGAGAATAGGGTGAGGATGAGTTCCTTTAAATAATTTATCATATAAACAAGAAGAGAAAACACAGCCATTTCAATGGAGGCTTCAATACTAATCATCCTGACTTTCTAATATATAAGCAACTTGTGAGAGCATGTGACATAACGGCACAAGAAGAGGGAAAAAAATCAGTATGAAAGTGAATAAGCAAAGAGTGATCGTCTACTTATCTTTACAAATCACTATTGCCAATTTAAAAAGTGGGATTTGATACCTCAGGATTAAATATCCTTATTTGCCTGAATCTCTTGCTTCCACTGCTGATCTCAGAGTTGAAACCCACTGTTGCTAAACTTCTCAGAAAGATTGTAGTTTTGAGGACTTTATCTTCCCAAAAGATATCTTAATGGTATAAAATAGGACCAAATAAGTTAAATTATTCTAATGAATGTTGTGCTTTGAAAATTTCAAATAAAACTCTGTGATGATGGCATCTACTCTATATACTTACGCTCAGTGGAAATGGATCTGGGTGTGAACTTAAATAGGCATGGATACCCATAATGAGTGTTATGTACTTGAAGCTGATTTATCATTACCAGCACATAATAGATACACATGGAATTTTATAGGTATGAGGTCTTAGAGAAACCTCTATGTATATTAGGGAAAAAACTTTTTGTTAAGAAAATAATTTACAACTTTTAGATTGACAAAAGTGTGATAAAAGTGTCTGAGGCAGAATAGAAAACCTAACCACCACTGACAATATGATCTTAATCTAGAAAACGCCCTAAATCCCACCAAGAGACTCTGGGAACTGATAAATTCAGCAATGTCTTTGGTTACAAAATCCATGTGGACGAATCAGTGGCATTCCTATACCCCAACATCACTCAAGCTGAGAGTCAAATCAAAAGACTCAATACCATTCACAATAGCTGCAGGAAGGTAAATTACGTAGAAATACACAGATGTGAAAGATCCCTATAAAGACAACTATAAAACACTGAGGAAAGAAATCACAGATGATATAAACAAATGGAAAAATATATCATGCTCATGGATCAGTAGAATTGATATTTTTAAAATGTCTACACGACCGAAAGTGATTTACAGATTCAATGAAACCCCCATCAAAATACCAACATCCTGGGCAGTGCCTGTGGCTCAAAGGAGTAGTGCACTGACCCCATATGCCAAAGGTGACAGGTTCAAACCCAGCCTGGACAAAAACTGCAAAAAAAAAAAAAAAAAAATACCGTCCTATTTCATAGATCTAGAAAATGTAAATCTTTGGTTCTTTTGAAATCAGAAAACAACCTGAATAGCCAAAGCAATTGAAATCAATAAGAACAAACCAGAAGGCATCACATTCTCAGACCTCAAACTAACCACATGACCATAGAAACCAAACAGCATGGTACCGGGCACAGAAAGAAACACACAGACAAATGGAACAGAATAGAGACCCCAGATACTCTACCATTCACATGCAGTCAACAGATCTCTGACAAAACAAGACGACAATATATATGAAGTCAGACAATTGAATTCATGAACTGGTCCTGTCAACCTAGAAAAAGTGCTACATCTCTCACGGCTAAATATCACTGGGGTCACCCATGAATTACTCCCTCGGGAAGCTAAGCACCAATGCCAGTTCCTGGTCTACCTTCATTCTGAAGAACTTTTTTTTGGAATGGCAATCAGAGTTCTCATATGATGTTTGACGAATAAGTTCACAAAATAATCCTAGAAAAGTTGCTTTAAAGGTTGTACTAGGTGCTGGGATCAGTCCATCACTACCCAAGGGGAGTCCTTCAAAGGTGACATTGTGCACCATAGTGACATTGAACAAAGAGGGATGCAGCACTTTTTCTAGGCTAACATCTAAAGATTGACCTAGGCAAAGAATTTATCAAGAGATTGCCATGGCTACCATAGCAACAACCAAAAATTAATGAAAAATCTTCTGCACAGCTAAGGAAATAATCAACAGAGCAAATAGACAACCTCGAGAATAGGAGAAAATATTCACAAGCTACATGCAATACATCTGATAAAGGGGCAACTACTAGATTCTACAAAGAACTCAAGCAAATCAACAAAGAAAAAAACAAACAACCCTAATAAAATTTGGGCAAAAGATATGAATAGAAGCTTTCCAAAAGAAGACAGACAAGTAACCAATGGAAGTAGACATAAATCGTCACTATCGCTAATCATCAGGAAAGTTCAAATTAAAACTACAATGAAATACCTCGGTAAGATGGCTTTTATTGAAAATTTAAAAAATCTATAGGTGTGAGAACTGGACACAGAGGTAAATGCTTATAGCTTGTTGGTGAGACTACAAATTATTACAATCTCTACAAGAAAGAAGTAGTATGGAGAATCATCAAAGAAATTAAAGTAGACCTACCATTTGATCCAACAATATGGAAATAACCTCCCTAAAAAGCAAGCCATTTTCTTTTGCTTAACCAGTTCTGTTTGAGTTATCGGAAAACAGAAACAATAAAAATAAAACAAAGAAAATGGTGATCTTTACCACAAATGTTAAACATTAAATTTATCCTCGAGGCAAAATATATTTTTGCTCCAGCCAGGAGCAAGGGGCATTGGAAAATAATCAATCGCCACATTGAAAAACAAAACAAACAAACAAACAAATATATTTTATACCACATACGTAAGCAATGGCAAACAGAAGTTGACTCCCTCCTACTACTTAGCCTCAATATCAGTCCTGGTGATAAGAATGATCTAGAGGGCGGCGCCTGTGGCTCAAAGGAGTAGGGTGCTGGCCCCATATGCCTGAGGTGGCGGGTTCAAACCCAGCCCCAGCCAAAAACTGCAAAAAAAAAAAAAAAAAAAAAAGAGGAATGATCTGGAATCCTGCTTGAGTAGAGTATAATTATAGGTTAAGCTTGCTCCCTGCCAGACTGTGCTGGGTGGGCAATAGCAATCTATGACGTCAGCCAGAGCACGCTCTTATTTCAGTGATGTGAGAACTGTGTGCTGTAATTGTATAATGCTATTTATTGTCCTTTCCATGGAGAAAATAAAAATTTATTTGCTTTGTGGTTTTAAATTCCTGGCCAGAAGCCCTAAAGAAAGTATATGTCCATAAATTGAAGTAATGTGTTTTGGAACGATGCCTATTACTGTCCGAGTGCATAACAATGTTAGATATTTGGTAATTCTCCAAATATAGACCATTCTGTGTGTACAGAGATTGCCACAGCACACAAAAATTTCAGCTATGGCAAACATAACATAATATCTCAGGAGTAGCTGGTGGTAGGTTAAAAGGCCCCATGTGTTGGATTAGCATTTCTAGGCTAATGAATACCTTACTTGGGAAAAGCACTCATAACATTCCCTGCTAACTTAGCATTAGAGAGTCATTAGAAAATAACCACGAGGCTAAATCTCCTCAAAAGTATTGAGGGAGATGAAATAATTATTAATCACTAGTCTGCCCTTGTAACCATATACCAGTGAGAAATTTAAACAGTCGCACATACACACATACACATACAGTCTATTGTCATTTCAAAAATCAGGAAGAAAATGGAAGCATGAAAGTGTTTCTTTAGGTTTGATGTGTTTATTGGAGGAAAAATGTATGTTATCACCAATATATGTATAGAATCTCCAGTCTTATAAGAAGTAGCTGTATGATTATCTATACTGAGAATATTTGACTTCTTATAGAAAGACATCTGGAGGGTATACCGAATGGCCCCGCATTTCAAGTTTCTTGGAGTTTTTGTCTAGAAAAAGATGGCAAGTACGATAAGTCCCTACTGAAAATCCTTGACAAGTACTTGGAAACTACAGTTTTAAGCAAAAGGATGTACAATAAAACAAATTTCTTTCTCATCGACATTGTAAGGAAGTAACATTGAATGAAGTGTTATCTGAGAACCCGCTGTGCATTATTTAGCTGAGAGTTCCAGCTTCCAAAAATCTGCCCATGATGGTAAGCGTGTACTTACTGTATAACATTCTTGTCATAAAAGATGACAAGGTTTATAAGCACACTTGATGTTTTATAAGTATTCTCTATTGAAGGTTTTACCTTAAACACATTTTCTTTTACTATGCTGTTAAAAAAAAAAACAACTGTAACCTGCTTTGGTGAATACTTAACATACTACCCCTGAGCTAAGCTCTGTAGGAAGTTCCACATGAACACAACCCCATGTTTGTAAGGAACTGATGAAAATTTTTAAAATTCTTTAAAAAACAAGATGTATACAGAATACTCACTAACATATTATACAAAGATATACCTAGGGAACCTTCTATAAAACTGTGTAAATTGTTTGCACTACAGCAAATTAGAAATGACTAAAATGTATACTCACAAGATAATGAGCAACATTTCTATGATATTGGATACAATGTAAACTGAATGGATGAGGGCAATGGAAGTGCATAAACTAGACCCACAAACATGACTATGGCAAACATCCAAAGGGGTTGACTTGAAAAAGGAAGTTATATAAATAAACGATTGTATAAATCACTTTACATACAATTGTTAAAATAACAGAAATGTGTGGGAAAACACATTTAAAACATACATATGAGGAAAGAGCAAGGAAAATGTGTCAGAGTGGTATCTGTAAATGTATTTTAATATAATGTTTTAAATGATATCTAAAAATGTCAAAATATTAGAAAACAACTGGCTGATTAGTTTGTGATTTTACCCTTCATTGTTCTCTACTCTTTTTAAAAAATCATAATGTTTCTGAGAAATAAATACAGTGATAAAAGTTGATACCTAATTATTGACCATCACAAGCAAATACTCTTTTTAATTATAACAGAATATAATTTGAGGCAGCAAACTTATATACATTCATTATTTTACGAGAATGAAATGCAAAGTTCAAATAAAAAAATCATAGAAGAGAAAAAAGAAGATAAAGACATGGACCACCATCTAAACCTGTTTCTAAAAATCAATTTAATGAGACTTTTACAATTATTTTTCATGCAATAATACCTTTCCCTCTTGAGGTTTTACACCAGATACTTAAAGTGGATTGTAGACCAAGTGTTTATGGAGATTTTAAACATGGCCATTTGGCTTCATATTAATTAAGTTATGCCGGTATCTGATATATTCGAGGGTGTTTATGTCCTTATGGATCTATCACTGGGACTTTGACATACATTTATATGTTGTCATTTATAGCAACTATGAATGTTTCCATTTTTATGCTTGGATTACCATGAGCTCCATACTTACAACCCCTGGAGTTTCATTTCCATGCTTTAATTTTCTACAGCAGTTAAAAGGTGGTATATTAAGTAATACATGTATACACTTAAAACTAGAAAGTTTTTCAAAGAAGAATTTTCCTCAGGCATATTCTTTAAAAATATACTGAAATGAAAAGCTTTTCAGTTTCAAAACAGAACCTGAAAAAAATAGCACTTGAAACAAAAGTCCATCCGTCTAACCAGGATTAGGAAGAATGACATCTCTGCCATGAGCTTTAAGGCCCTTCGTTCATTCCTCTGAATCAGCACTTATCACATGAACATTTTTCTTTAGACATTTGTGTCTATGTTTTTTGACACATTTTGAATTTTGTCCCCTTTGAATTTCATCACTGGGCACAGAATTCAACATGTAATAACTTCTCAGTAAATGTTGGGTGAATGAATAAATCAGTGAGCAAAACGACAATTCTTTTTACCTGCTACTACCTACGATCCATAGAAGAATTAAAAATATGAAACCTAGAAATGATTCAATCCACAGCATTTTTAATGGGTGGTTGTTTCTGTCACCAAATCTATTATTTAAGGAATTAACTTAGAAATTTTAGCACGTAATTAAAACAAAAGACAAAAGAAATGTTTAAAATGGTGATGCCTTACACATGAGGCCTCCATTTCTTGCTAGGGAGCTCCTGAGGGAATGGGCATAAAACTGTCACACCTCAGAGCAATTTAAAAATTACTGTAAAGATTCATCCTTACATTGTGCAGCTAAAGTATTTGCGGCAGAAAATATTTACATGAATGAACCAAGGTCATGGACTTGAGTCGGTGGCTGACCCAGACTTTGAACTAGGGTCATCTGATTCACAGTCTCATTTTTTTGCCACTGGACACATAATGGAGACGAATTGTTTCACAAAATTTTGCTCCCAAGTGTTTATGTTAGGAAAAAAAATTAAATGTACAATCATTTCATTCTCCTGCTGCAAAGAAAAGACATGGCCACTTTTCAGCCAGAAGAACTTTTAAGCATAGCTCAAATATGTAACAATTGTGTCGAAAGAAAAGTCCTTCAGGCTTTTCTATTCTATTCTAACTGCTCAGTTCACGTCTGATTTCATCACTTCCCTCGTTGTCACAACCTCATATAGAAAAATGGCCTCATTTATTCTAGTTGTTGAAATTATCTGAAAAAACATCACAATGGCAGGAATTATTTTTCATTTCAAAGCAATGACAATTCATAGCAGAGAAATTTCTTTAAGGAAGACTGAGTAAAAGTGCAATAAAGTCCTGTGTACAGGATCATATATGGTCATCACTATTAAATTCTGAATATGTTTCCTTTTTGCTTTCTCCTTATTATGCTCACATACACTCTCCCTGGGAGGCAAAATGACACATTTCTTAAAAAACTGTGACTGTTTTCATCTGAATAGTCATATCAATGTTGAATTCGTAAGTTACTTATGTAATCTCCCTAGTCCACAGTTGATGTTAAATAAATTCTTGTGCAATATAATTTTAAATGAATGACTGAATAAGTAAATTTGTGTTAAATTATACTCCTGCCTATGACAAGATGTTCCTTGTTCAAGTCTACTAAATTCTCAGCTTGACTTATGTATATGCCTGAAGATATATCTTGATGCATATGAAAGTTATTTTTTTCTATTCTATATACGTATACACTCATTCTAAGTATATTTACTATGCAAGGCACCAAGTCAAGTGACTCAGATATAATTCCTGTCTTCAAGTTCCTTACAATCTACCAGACACACTCAAGTAACACAATGCTAAATGTGAAAAGTGCTACAAATCAGCATGACTAATTATATATCATAGAGATATGTTTGACACAAAGATAGTTATTTTTCCATATGGATTCAAAAGGGGGGCTCACAGCGTTCAAACCAGTTGAGCTTGGCTTTAAATAACAAAAAAATGAGGTGACAGAGCACAGTAAATAGAAGGAACCGAAAATAACAAGCAAAACAAATAATGTGATCCAAAGGCTGAAGGTAAGAAAACATGGACTATATACAGACTACAACAGAAGATTCATGCTAATCGTAAGGAACGTGGAAGATAAGCCTAGAAAGAGAGGGCAAAAGTAGAAAACGTTATATATGTGTTAGCCTTACTAAAAAAAAAAAAAAATTAGGCACAAATAGTGCATACTATATTTGTCATGTAAAAAGAATAAGGGGTACGTGTCTAATTTAGGTAAGAAGAAGGAAATACAGAAAGTAGGATGACTATTGAAGGGGTGATCATGCGAGCCAGAGCCGAGGAAAGGAGAAATGGAACTTGGGTTCCCTGTTAATGTACGAGGTTTACTTATAACTGTAATTTACACACGTGTTATTCCACACATAAGACATAAATGTTATCATCTAATATGAATCCCACAAGTGGAACACTGATGAGACGTTTTGCTTCACAGCCACACTTCGCAAATACCTTTTATAAAATTTAATAATTTTTATTTCAAAATATCAAAGGGGTCCAGGAGTTACAAACATCTTTTACTTTTCATTATATAAGGTGACATTGGGATCTTCCACTTTTTCCTCTCTGTTCTGCATTTTCTACCCAAGGTATCCAGTGGACATCAATACTGTACACTTGAATTTAGGACAAAGGATACTTCCTAATCATAATTCTCTACTATACCCTCTCACTTATCAGGTCGTGCTTTTAAAATAGATTTCAAAGTTATCTTTAAAGCCATTCATGATTTTTTTCCTTGTAGAATGGATGCTAATTTCCAAATTTCTCAAGGGAGCACATTTTCCCATTCTTATAGAGCCACAAAAATGTGAAAGGTGTAGTGGAAGAAACTTCGGTTCCCAGTACATACTGTATAATATTACACACCTCTAATGTGAGCTTATTTTAGATGACTTTAAATTTCCCCTACTCATTTCCAAAAATGCTAGAAAGAGAACTTTTTTTTCCCCTGGGAGCCCTGCCAAGAGAGTGAATATTCTTGCTTCCATTGAAAAGCACCTTTAGCATTTAGAAAGAAAACTTTTCACTGTAATATAATTTAGGGACTTGGTAAAGTGTGAAAAAGTTTTACTTTCTTACTCATGGAACCCACTTCTGCACACGAGATAAGCAACCTGTACAAATGATAAAATCTTTACAAAGCTGCTCATTACGTTTTTTTTAAATGCATTAATTGGTAGCAGTTCGTCTTTTGTAGAAAAGAAAATAAAACTCTAATCAGTAAGACAACAGGCAATAGAGAAATAGAATAGAATTCACTATTTCAGTCTAGTATTCAATTTTGACCTGAAGTTTATTTAGCTTCCACCCCCACCACCAGTAGAACAGAATTCACCTGAGGTTTACTCTTCATGAGCTACAGGAGGACACATTTAGAGACTACCCCACCATCTCTCCTGCCTCACTTTGCCCCACCGCAGAGCTACTTTAAGAGTCCTACTTAGTTAGAATGGTCTTCATGTCAGACAGCACGGGCCCCTCCCGTTTGGGGGTAATCTTAGGTCTTTCCATTCCTTTTCCCCAGAGCACTCATCCTCCACTGTTTCCCCTCGGTGGGCTCCTCATTGTTCACGTTTCTGTCCCAGTACCACGTTGTCAAGGACAACTCTACAGGCCCAACACTAAATGGAGAGTGTATGCTCTCCTGATTCCACACTCCCCCTTTTCAGATTCTCCCCCATTTGCAGTCACATTATTGCAACTCTGGTGGGTTGTTTGAGGAATGTGCAAGTATCAGAAAATAAGTTTTTTCATGAATATAAGAATACTTATGAATGAATGAATATTCTTCATGAATATAGTTCATGAATGTAAAAATACTGGAATATAAGTTTCACAAGGGCAAGTTCATGCCTCTATTATTCACTTTGTATTTGGTAAGCGAGTAGCATTTTGCCCATAAATCTCTATGAATCCTTGTTCAATAAATGAATTAAAATATTATTCCAAAGAGTAAAATAGAATCACAAGTATTATTTTTTATTTTACATAAATTCTAGTGTTTTCCAAAGAGATGAAGTCTATTAAGATTTTTCTTTTTCTAATGTGTTTTAATCAATAGATATTTAAGAGAATGCCAGGAAAGTAGCACTACTTCTGCAATCATGAAGCTATAAAACACTGACAGCCAAAAGCATAGTAGAATCTCAACTAATGCATTAAAAAATTAAATAACATTTAGAAATCAATATTGTAGAAAGGACTTTTTAATATTCCAGTTCTATTTACTCTGAATTAGTGGGAGGGAAATACACAAAAATATAAATTATTGAAATGTGATATAGAAACATTGCAAAGCTATAAATCTGATGTGAATTTTCCATTCCATAGGAAACCACTGTATTTGTATTTATATAACATTTGCATAACATTTTTCAGAGACAACTAAATCTAATAGAGTTTAGTTATGTTTACGTTTTACTCATAAAGTTGTATTTAAGTGAAGAATCAAAAGCAAGACTTCTCTAGTAGGAAAAAATTCACATCAAGAAACTTGTTAAATAGTGGCCGGATTCATTCTAATGGCCACTGTCACACACGAAGTCTCATCTTTGTATTTCTTGCTGACCAAGTAATGAAAAATAGAATTAGGAAGCCAGGTGACTTCCAAGTGGGAAAAAAAGAGCATACAATTTTAATTATTTTTTCATTCGTTTAACACGTCCAATAAATGTTTTTATAATTTGTCTAGGTCACTCACATTTCATAAATATTAACAGGGCAAACAATGTGTTATTTTTATCATTCATATTTCTCCACAAAAAGTCCCACTCTTTGCATGCTTGTGTACGATTAAGATAAGTACTGTTTTTCCTTAAACATTAGGAGGCATTTCTGAGAAATCTAATTATGTTTTGGCTGTGGCCAAAGTGTACATGCTGTGGTTTAGTGCACACATATTTGCAATTATATTCAATTTTATAATATTCTCTTTGAGTCATAATTATTAATTTGATTTCATTAATCAAGAAACAGTAAGTGGTCTTTGTTTTTCTAAGGGCAGTATAATTTATCCTTCCTAAGTCATTGCATTATATAACAAGAACCCTACACACAGCTTAAAAGTTTTCTGCTTGAAAAAGAAAATTAATCAAAATTTGAGAAGAAAATTGAGAAATAAAATGTAAAATTTTTTATTTTTTATTATTAAATCATAATTGTGTACATTACTGCAGTCATGGGGCACAATGTGCTGACTTCATATACAATCTGAAATATTTTCATCAAACTGTTTAACATAGCCTTCATGGCCTTTTAATCACTATATGAAGACATTTGTATTCTGCATTTAGTAAGTTTTGCCTGTACCCTTCTAAGATGCA
>CAUYRH010090998.1:0-20502 GCA_963574655.1 Perodicticus potto
TAAACAAATATGAACACAGATATAGGGAGTTGGAACTGGATGGGAGAAACATTTTCTGATTTGTCAAGGTAAGAGTATACAATAATTTGTTTTTCTTTTTAGCTTTAAAAGGCAACCAGCAAGACTTAGTGCAAGTTTGTATTTTATAATGTAAAGAATGCATGCAGGTAGTAGCTGAGAAGAGGTAATACCTGACTTTTTTTTTTTTTTTTGTAGAGACAGAGTCTCACTTTATTGCCCTTGGTAGAGTGCCATGGCATCACATGGCTCACAGCAACCTCCAGCTCCTGGGCTTAGGTGATTCTCTTGCCTCAGCCTCCCGAGTAACTGGGACTACAGGCACCCACCACAATGCCTGGATATTTTTCTGTTTTTGCAGTTCAGCTGAGGCTGGGTTTGAACCCACCACTTTCGGTATATGGGGCCAGCGCCCTACTCACTGAGCCACAGGCGCCGCCCAATACCTGAGTTTTTATTTTAACCTTGCTATATTCAAATTTGGATAAGTCACCATGAATCCACATTTTAATTTCTACATCTACACCCATGAGGGTCTTGTTTGGCGGGCCTGGGCTGGATTCGAACCCACCAGCTCAGGTGTATGTAGCTGGCGCCTTAGCCACTTGAGCCACAGGCACTGAGCCAGGCCCATGAGGATCTTGTTGCTTTCAACTTGGCTTCATTCATCAGAAACACTTTTGGTAGGACACCTGTGAATTAGTAAAAATAATTAAGTTATTATAATGAAAGCTAGCATTTATTGAAAGCTCTGCCAGGTCCTTTTAATACTTTAAAATGTATTATTTTAATTAATGCTAACAATACTACTATGATGCAATCCAGATTATTATCTCCATCTTACAGTGTTCCTAGTTCTCCTAATGAACTAGGGCACTGAGAGGTTATTTGCCCAGCATCACACAGCTCATCAGCAGTGGTGGAGGATGGACTTGAACCCAGGCAGTCTATGGCTTTCACTGAACCTCTGTGCTACACTAATATTTAGTAAAATTTCAGCTTCCTTATGAAAAATGCAGAGAGTTAACTCTTAAGAGTGATGATTAGAAAATCTTGTTTATTTAAGATAATTCTTCATTCTCTCATTCAATAAACTTACTGGACATCTATATAGCCATGATACTTGATTATTTAATTAAGCATGGAAATCAAATACCAACCTTTTAGGATAAAAAATGTCTACTCTCAGATTGGAAAATAACTAAAAGATTGAAACTTGAGGGCATGTTATTAAGCACTAATATGAAGCTTTGATTGTGGGAAAGGTCTTAACATTTTAGTAAGCACGTGCCACATTGCCAGACACCAATGCTGAAGAGCTTTATAGAATTTCATCCTCTCTTGGCTTGGCGCTCATAGCTCAGTGCGTAGGGTGCCAGCCACATACACTGAGGCTGGCGGGTTCAAGCCCGGCTTGGGCCTGCTAAACAACAATGATAACAGCAACCAAAAAATAGCTGGGTGTTGAGGTGGGCACCTGTAGTCCCAGCTACTCGGGAGGCCGAGGCAAGAGAATTGCTTGAGCCCAAGAGTTTGAGGTTGCTGTGAGCTGTGACACCATAGCACTCTACAGACAGAACTGTAGGTTCAATAAACAAGGAAGGGAAAAATGAATGCCACAGAGTAACATTCCATTACCACACAGAGTCTGCCACATTAGTGCATGAGGTTGGGGGAATTGAGAGAATTCACACTAAGCTGTTCACACCATCCAGTGCTAATAAATGTTAGCCATTTTCTTTGGCAAATGAAGGGGTTAAACGACTTACCTTAAGTCATATAGTTTCCATACAGGAAAGACCAGATTCAAGGTAGACTCCAAAATCTAAGCATTAATAATGTAGAGTCATTGGGACATCTGGGTAGAAGATTATAAAGGCTTCTCCTGTTCTGAAATTCCTTGTCTCACACTGTAATTAAGATTAGCTCTTTTTTTTTCCTTCATAGATTTGCTAAGGTACAGTATGCCATAGCTGGAGCTCCTGCAGGAATCAGTGGAATAAGAAGTGAAGAAATGGTCAACTCTAGCATTAAGCCTTCTCTGAAATACCAAGCCACCACCTAAGATACGTTAAAAAGACAATTTCTGTATTTTAAGAGAAAACTTTGCATTTAACAGAGAAGTATCCGTGAAACTCAATTGTTTGAGCACGAAAACCAAATACTGACCTTTTCGGATAACAGTTGGCTCCTCTTAGAGTGGAAAATAACTGAATGAGAATTAAAACCTGATGTGTGAACTATCCCCTCAAAGCTAGTCATTCAAATGATGTTAGAAGCTTTTGCCAGGAAAATAGACATATCTATTTTTCACTTAAAAAACTTACCATTACTAATTAAAACCACAGCATTTTAAGAACGGTGCCTTCTTTCTCCCTCCCCTACTCACCATATGAAAGGACTTAGCTCCACATATGCAAGGTGTAAGGCACATGTGGAGTCTGGTGACTTCATAATATAGAATAACTATGCATATAATTATTGTGTACAGAGGTGTCTGGAGAGCAGATTTTTAATGAATTCCAGGACAAGCCTGTGTTACATTAATAGGAAACGTGGAACACGTGGTTCCAAGCCAACCACAAAATGAGGAGAGTATTACTGACTTTGCTCCTTCCCAGAGGACTGAGGAGCAGAAGATAAGCTCCATGAAGACACAGGCTGTGTCCACAGAGCACTATTGGCAGTGGCTGCCAGACACGGGGGATTCAAAGATCATTAACTTTTACCTTCCCAAGTAAGGATATCAAAATAGCAAGCATAATACCACCAAGCCCACAAGCCACCTGTCACTGTCATCATTCTTTCCTCAAAGGACTTTCTAACACCAAGTAAGTAGAATGGAACTACTTATTCTCAAAGTAAAAGGTAGTAGTTAGGTGGATAGAGTTTTATTGAAATGTCACTCCCTTGTCCTAATTTTTCTCATTTGATGTGGACAGATCGGCATCTGGGATTCATAAGGTCAATCTTGGCATTGTTCTCTCAGACTGGGATTCCCTTTCTGGGCATGGTCTTCAAAGACAAGGGTGCTCTCTGAATAGGATACAGGGAGGATCCAAGTATTTCAAGATGCATGCAATTAAAATTCATCCCTAGAAAGTTTTAGAGCATATTTTTGATTGGAGCAGAGAACTTGACAAGGGTTTCTCCTACTTCTCTTATGGTTTACCGTGAAGTATCTCATTAGTTTAAGATAGAGGACAGGTTCAAGTTGCTATCGTTGCTACTTACTGTGTCCATCTTAACTCTACTACTAGATCTGAGCCTCCTTGAGGGCAGGGGTTATATTCTCCATGGGACAATCCACTCAGAAAGCAGCTAAAGTGTGTGCCTTGATGATTGTGGAGTCTTTAAAAGCTCTAAAGTCAGTCATAGGAGCCAGTGACCATTACTGTGAGCTGGTCTTGGCGGGGGGGTGGGAAGGGGTGGAGGGAATGGATTTGTCCAAAGAGCTAAGAATAGACAAAACGGTTTATAGCCAATGGAAAACTTTCAATTTCAAATATCTGACTACATAGTGTCTTATGCATATAGGCTCAGAGCCTATGAAGGGGGTCTCATGCTAAAATATCTTTAAAACCCGAAATAAGGACTTTGTAATGCAGATTTTCTTACACAACATGTAACTTTCTCTACGAATGTATTTACTACATAGTGGCAAGAGAATAATCACAGGAGTCTGGCAACTGGCAAGAAAGCTTAACACAATTATCATTTGTCTTTTTTTTCCCCCCAAGGAAACTGGCTCCAGTAAGGTTGGGTGATTTATTCAGGCCATAACACAAGGCACTCACAGAGTTGGGCGTTGAACCCAAGTTTCCTGTTTACTCTCTGGTTGGTCGAGTCACCTTCTGCCTTCATATTTAGTTCAAAAGGACAGACAGAGACTTGCAGGGACACCAGATGGTTAAGGGACAGTAAGCATCATAAACAGGATCCTGACACGACCTCTGCCCTCAGTGACTCAGAATCAAATGGGAAAGGCTGTTCACATACCCAAGGAACATGTTTTGGGGTAAAAGTTTACCTTGAGAAATAAGAACGTTTTTCCATCTTTTTGACCCATCTGATTTGCTGAGCCTTTTCCTTTTTTCCTAGTACCATATGTTCATAATATCAAATGTGCATGTTACATAGAAAATCTGGTACACGCGGCTAGTTATCCCTGTGGAGGAAAAAAAAATCGCTCTCATGGTTGCTTCTTCATGCTTGAGAGTAGGAAAATAAAATATTTTATGCAATGCTCCTTTATACAAAACCCTGCACACCAGCCCATATAGTGGCATGCAAACTTGTAATTATCACACCAATCAAGATATGAATGTCAACTCAGTGAGTGTGCTTCCGTGTTAATCGATCCAATGCTCCACACAAATATCATAGTAACTACACTGAAGGACCGGTAATACCTAAACACTATGGTGAGAGCTGTAAATAAGAGATACACATGCAATGACAAAGGAGTGAAAGGATTAATTCTGAGTGGTGTGACCTTGGAGGAAAAGGACTGCCTTTCTTATGGAGTATTTTATCACTGTTCTAGAACATGGAAAAATAGAGGGCATTCAAAAATATTGTATGCATGAGTGGTAGGAAGGAAGGAAGGAAGGGAAAGGAGAGGGAGGGAGAGAGAAAGAAACGGTGGTTGGTTGGCTTGTATCTGAGTGGTATCTCCATGCGAGGCAAGATGCTGGGAGAGGGGGATGGATCCCAGGCAGAGACTGGTTGCTTGTTTGTGGCCACTCAGGTTATACACACCCCTACTACTCTGCAGAGTGCGCTCAATGTAGACTCCTACAGTTCTCAGGAGGAGACGAGAAAGGTTACTGTATAGCAATGGATGTCTTCTAAATATAGTTACAGTTCATTAATTGGGATTAATTAGGCTGACTCAATTTTTCTTCATGAAGATAATTTAGACAGAGGTGGTGGCAGAAATAGGAGACAGTATGCTCTTCTAGAAATGACAGATCTTGGTCAAAATCTTGACCTTACCCACTTACTTAGTCATGCAACCTTAAGGTCCCTGAAGACAAAAACTGTGCCTTTCTTGCTCGTGAATTTATCTCAGTACCCAGCACATAGCATGTAGTTAATAAATAGTGGGGGATATATTTTAATCGCACATTATGTACTTAATATTTTCCTGATCTGTAAAAATGAGGATATTGGCACTCATTTTGCGTGGTCCAAAGAGTATGAAACAAGGAAAAGTGTATGGATTGAGTATGTAGCATAGACATAGGCTCATCGTAGATCTTATGAGTCAAGCTATTACTTTGTTTTGTTTTTTGCAATAAAAATTTTTTATCCAATATTTAGCAGTGAAATTATGTAATCTTCTGTCTTGAAATCAGGCAACAAAAGCAAAAATAAACAAATGGAATTACATCACACTAAAACGTTTCTACATAGCAAAGAAAACAATTTGCAGAGATAACCTGTGGATTAAGAGAAAATAATTGCAAGCTATACATCCAATAAGGGGTTAATATCCAAAATATATGAGGAACTCAGACAACTCAATAGCAAGAAAACAAGATTACATTTCTCAAAAGATCATATGCAAGTTGGGATAATTAAGTTTGTTAACTCCTTCTAGAAAGAGTGCTGTATATCTCATTCTTGAATGTTACTCTGGTCATCTTCAAAGTACTCCCTTTGGCCATCTGGTGACTGTAGTGATATTCAGCAATGAGATATATTAGCACTTTTTCTAAGATGAATTTTTGAACTTCATTGTCAGACCTCGTGTGATGACAGCTCTTAAGGCCACTCCAGAAAATGAGTTCCAAAGTTGCTTTGAAGGGTGGACTAGGCACTGGCACTGGTGCTTAACTTCTGAAGGCAAGTACCTCGAAGATGACCAAAGTGATATTCAGCAATGAGGTTTGTAGCACTTTTTCTAGGATATTTGCAAACTTAATTGTCTGACCTCATACAAGTAGTCAACAGATGTATGAAAAAATGCTCAACATGACTAATCATTAGGGAAATGCAAATTAAAACCAAAAGTAGATACCACCTCATACCTGTCTGAATGGCTATTATCAAAAAAAAAAGAAGCATAGGCTCGGCGCGTGTGGCTCAATTGGCTAAGGCACTAGCCATGTACACCAGAGCTGGCGGGTTCGAATCCAGCCTGGGCCCACCAAACAACAATGACGGCTGCAACCAAAAAATGGCCGGGCGTTGTGGTGAGCACCTGTAGTCCCAGCTACTTGGGAGGTGGAGGCAGGAGACTCGCTTGAGCCCAAGAATGTGAGGTTGCTGTGAGCTGTGATGCTACAGCACTCTATCCAGGGTGACAGCTTGAGGCTCTGTCACACACACACAAAAATAAATAAATAAATAAATAAAATAAAATAAATAACAAGTGTTGGTGAGGATGTGGAGAAAAGGGAAACCTTATATACTGTTGGTGGAAATGCAAATTAGTGCAGCCATTGCAGAACAATATAAGTCCCTTAAAAACTTAAAAATAGAATGATCGTATGAACCAAAAACCCCACTGCTGGGTATTTTCCAAAAAGATTTGAAATCAATATGTCTAAAAGATGGCCTGCACTCCCATGTTCACGGGAGCACTATTTACAATAGCTAAGTTATGGAACCAACCTAAGTATCCATCAGTGCATAAATGGATAAAGAAAGTGTATTATGTATACACAATAGAAAATTATTCAGCCTTAAAAAAGGAAATACTGTCATTTGTGCCAACATGGATGGAATTGGATAACATTATGCTAAGTGAAGTAAGTCAGGCTCAGAAAGACAAATACTGCACGTTCCCACCTACATGGGAAATCTAAATTAATTGACCTCAAAGAAGCAGAGAGTAGAATTGTGGCTACAGATGCTGGAGGTGGGAGGAATGGGAAGATGCTGGTCAATGGGTACAAAAATCTCAGACAGAAGGAATGAGGGTTGTTTTTTTTTTTTTTTTGAGACCTATTGTACAGCAAGGTAAATACAGTCAATAATAGTGGATTATACATTTTAACATTGCCAAGAAAGCAAATTTAAAATGTTCTCATCACCAAAAATAAGTATTTGGAATAACAGCTATGTTAATTAGCTTTAATTATCCCATGTTGTATTCATAAGTCATAATATTGCTTTGTCCCCCATAAATATATACAATTATAAACTCAATTTATAACAAAAAATTTAAAAAGACTACTATACTTTTTCCTTTTTTTTTTTGAGACAGAGCCTTAAGCTGTGACCCTGGATAGAGTGCCATGGCATCACAGCTCACAGCAACCTCCAATTCCTGGGCTCAAGCGAGTCTCTTGCCTCCGCCTCCCAAGTAGCTGGGACTACAGGCGTCTGCCACAATGCCTGGCTATTTTTTGGTTGCAGCCGTCATTGTTGTTTGGCAGGCCCGGGCTGGATTCGAACCTGCCAGCTCAGGTGTACGTGGCTGGCGCCTTAGCCTGTTGAGCCACAGGCGCCGAGCCTACTATACTTTTTCCTTTCCTGTTTGGAAGAAATTATTTTTACAAATTTCTCCTTATAAAATTTAAGGGGTCATTATCCTTGCTACTTTTGACCTCTCTCCAAATATTCCTCTATAAAAATCATAAGGTGAGGAAAATGAATTTTCATTTCTTGAAAAAGCAAACTATTTAAGTTATAGAAATTATCAAAATATACTCTCAATACATATTCCTAGATACTTTTCCTCCTATTTCCCCAATGATTAACCCATAGTACATTAGCCCAAACCAACAGTCTTGGTCTACTCAGGTTGCTATTACAAAATACCATAAACTAGGTAGCCCATACACAGCATTTATTTATTGCTCACAGTTTTGAAGGTTGGGAAGTCCAAGATAAAGGTGCCAGCAGATCTGGAGTCTGGTGAGGGACTGTTTTCTGGTTAATAGACAGCATCTTCTTACTATGTCCTCATATGGTGTAAGGGGCACGCTAGCTCTTGGGGTTTCTTTTATAAAGTTACTAATCCTATTCATACTCATGACCTAATTCACCTCCCTCCCACCTCCTATCACCTTGGGAGTAAGGTTTTCAACATATGAATTTTGGGGCTTGGGGGTACACATTCAGATCATAGCATCAACATTGGTAAATTGGTACATTAAAACTCCAAAATGTACTTGAATTTTACTAATTTTCCACTGAAGTCCCTTGCACGATCCAATCCAGGATACCACATTACATTGTTGCTCCTTATTCTCATGTAGTTTGTTTCCATCTTACCTTTTTTTCCCCATGACTTTAATAGTCTTAAAAAGTAACAGTTAAATATTTTGTAATTGATATTTCTCAGTAAGGGTTTGTTTGATGTTTTTCTCATTAGACTGGGTAGCCTGAGATTGTAGGTTTTTAAGTCCATGGTGAAGTACCCTTCTCATCACGTTGAGTATATGGTATTAACATGACTTACCACAGGTGACATTTACCATCATCACTTGGTTAAGGCAATGTCTTTCAGTTTTCTTAACTGTGAAGTTTGTTTTTCTCTTCCATGCTCTATTCTTTGGAAGCAAGGCACTAAGTCCAGCCCACACTCAAACGCAGGGGTACCAGAGGTTGAGCGCTTTGGAAGAAGGTTTTGCTTGGGCTGGAGCAAGTTTGATTTGTGATAATATTTATTTAAATAATTTTTATTTATTTCTTTTTTTCCTTTTCTTTTCTTTGTTTTGCAGTTTTTGGCCGGGGCTGGGTTTGAACCCACCACCTCCAGCATATGGGGCCGGCGCCCTACTCCTTTGAGCCACAGGTGCCACCCAATAATTTTTATATTTATTTATTTATTTATTTATTTATTTATTTTTTTTTTTGAGACAGAGTCTCACTTTGTTGCCGTTGGTAGAGTGCCGTGGTGTCACATCTCACAGCAACCTCCAACCCTTGGGCTTACGCAATTCTCTTGCCTCAGCCTTCTGGGTAGATGGGACTACAGGCATCCGCCACAATACCCAGCTCTTTTTTGTTGGAGTTGTCACTGCTGTTTTAGCTGGCCAGGGCCGGGTTCAAACCTGTCACCCATGGTATATGTGGCTGGTGCCCTAACCACTGAGCCACAGGTGCCGCCCTAAATAATTTTTATTTAAACAGTAAAAAATTTACTGTAAACACGTAAGTTTAATTCTATTTACAAAGTTGGAAACAGAAAAGATAAGTAGAAGAGGATTGGAAAACTAAGTAGCTTTCCAGCTATTTTCTAGAGAAGGATTTCAATATAAGGACGATATTTTGGTTAAAATTGTTATTTTAAGAAGTCTGCAAATTTTAGTAGATAAGTAGCCCTTCCATTCTTGCCTTAAGAATTATCCAAAAGAAATGAGAATAAGAATCAAAAGTATAAATTTCAACTTCCAAGAAATCAGAAATTTTGAAACCTCAATCCACAACACATGAGGAAGGGCTGCCAAATGGACAGAAGGGAGACAAGGCACAGAAAGATGATGAGACGATGCTCATTTCTGCAGCTGTCAGGCAAACTTAACAAGATAAAGTCAGATAAAACAAGAAATTAGGCTTGGCACCTGTAGCTCAAGCAACTAAGGCACCAGCCACGTACACCAGAGCTGGCAGGTTTGAATCCAGCTTGGGCCCACCAAATAACAATGACAACTACAACCAAAAAATAGCTGGGCGTTTTGGCAGGGGCCTGTAGTCCCAGCTACTTGGGAGGCTGAGGCAAGAGGAAAGAGGTAATAAAATTATCATGATTTACAGATGTGATTTAAGGAAAATCCAAGAAATGTATTTAAAATGTTGCAAATTATAAAAATTTAATAAGGAAGCTGGGAGCAAAACTGGCATGAAGAAATAACTTTATAATAAAAAAAAGAATTTATGGAATATCAGAAAGATAAATCACTTTATAACAAAAATTTTAAGAGATACTATGTTAATAGATAGTAATATCAACATCCCTAATAGGAATTATCAACATCAACATATCAATTCTAAGTTACCTCTTTATGTGACATAGAATCTATACAAACTACTAAAAAGATTTTGAGGATATTTGACTCAATAATTATAAAGGAAAAAAACACAAAAAGGCAAAATTACAGGGATGGCATACCACTCAGTGGTAGTCAGAGGTTCAGTGAAGAGAAGTAGACTACATAGAGACAAGCATGAAGAAATTTGGGGTGAAGGAACTAGGGGGGAAGACACAACTCCAAGTATTTGTCAAAACCCATAGAAATGTATACCACAAGGAGTGAATTTTACTGAATATAAATTTTAAAGTAAGTCCAAAGAAAATAACCCCTATTAGAAGAGCCAAAAAATTCTGAAAACAGAAAGTAATGAGGGGAGATATATCAAAACATATCATAGTGCTACAATAATCTAAGCAGTGTGGTACTGGTAGATGAATAGACAGATACATGAAAGCAGCTACAAAGTGCAAAAATGGACCCAAACATAAAAAGGAATTTAGTAGATTACATTTAAAATCTAGAGAGAAAAGACAGTTTTAAATATATGGTACTGGTTAGCAATTTTGAGGGAAAAAACGTTGGACCCCACCGAGCTTTTAGCAAAATAAATTCCACATGGATTATAGTTGGATGAAGGATAGAAACCTGAAACACTATTTTTTTTTTTTTTTTTGTACAGACAGTCTCACTTTATCACCCTCAGTAGAGTACTGTGGTGTCACATAGCTCAGAGCAACCTTCAACTCTTGGGCTTAGGTGAGTCCCATGCCTCAGCCTCCCAAGTAACTGGGACTACAGGAGCCTGCCACAAAGCCTGGCTATGTTTTTGTTGCAGTTCGGCCGGGGCTGGGTTTGAACCCGCCACCCTCGGTATACGGGGCCGATGCCCTACCCATTGAACAACAGGCGCAACCCAACACAAAATTTTTAAAACACTAGAAGCAGGAGAATTCTTTTTAAATCATATAATAAGGAAGACATTTTTTGCTGACACAAGATACAGAAGCTATAAAAGATAAATTATACAGAAAGAAAAATAATTGCTCTAAGTATGTTATCATATGGGCTACCATTTGTTTAAAAAACACCAGCATATACTGGCTCAGCGCCTGTGGTTCAACGGGCTAAGGAGCCAGCCACGTATACCTGAGCTGGCAGGTTCAAATCCAACCCAGGCCGGCCAAACAACAATGGTGGCTGCAACCAAAAAATGGCCAGGCGTTGTGACGGGCGCCTGTAGTCCCAGCTACTTGGGAGGCAGAGGCAGGAGACTCGCTTGAGCCCAGGAATTGGAGATTGCTGTGAGTTGTGATGCCACAGCACTCTATCCAGGGTGACAGCTTGAGGCTCTGTCTCAAAAAAGAAAAAAAACAAAAAAACCTCAGTATATAAAGTACAAATATACATAAATATGTCCATAGCCTGGCCCTGGATACATAATAACACTGTCAACAAAGACTGCCTCTGGGGAAGGAGACTGGGAGATTTACATTGGAATTCATATTGTGTTTAATTACCTATTTCAAAAATATGAATAAAACAACCTTTGCATTGTGTGCTCCTAACCATCAGCTTCAATAATCAAGAGCTTACTATGAAAAAGTGTTCCTCACAAGAAACAGCTAATATTAAACATCCAATTTAGAAATAATATATAACAGTTCTTAGTATAATACCTGACATACAATAGGTACTTAAATTATAATAGGTACCCATTATTTGTCACTGTCTTCCTATAACAAATTACTTTGAAAAGTGTCCATGGTATTTTCAAAATTGAGAACTCTACATGTGGTAACACTATACACTCTAACATAAAATACTCCATTTTCTATGACTTATTTCAATGGGACAACATTCAATTAATTGAAATCTTAAAATAACTACTATTTAGACCCTTCAACAACTGATCACATCTCTTTTCATTTACACTCCAGGCCAGCTGCATTGCTAATTCCTGAAAATGTCTTTGCTTTCCTCCCTACTTTTGAAGATACTGTTTCTTCTGGAGAGAGATCTTTACCCAATCTCTGCCTACTGAAATCATTCCTCCTAGTGGGGTTAGCTCACATCCCACTTATATACAAAATTCTCTGCAAACTGTGGACAAGTTTATTATACACACACATACACACAGAAGGGAAACAAAGATATAAAAAGATACAAAGACAGAATGATCAATTTAAAGTTATTTATTAAACAAGTTAAACACAACTAAAAGTATATTTAAAAGTCCAACATTATTGGATCCCTTTTGAAATTTGTAGCATCTATTCTGAAAACAAGTGTTTTCTCAAACTTTCTAAGAGGGAAATGATAAAAACGGAACAGATTAAAAAAATTCTTAAATAATAAAGCAAATGGTAAATTCAGAAATAAAAACAACCATACAAACGGTTAAACTATGAAACCAAAATGTTTCATACCTGTTTATCAATGCTTCTTGGTATTCTCACAAGAGAGCTAAATTGTCAATACCCAAGTTAATAAACAACATATAAACTCACCTTTTTTAAGGTATCATACTTTGTGTTACACAGAAATAATTTTAGAAAGAATGTGTGTTGGCTGTGTAAACTGCCCACGTTTAGCAAAACATTTTTCATATGAACATACTCACGCATATTGGAAAACAAAACAACTTAAAATTTAAACATCTTGATTTGAAAACAATTGTGGATTTCATAGTTCTGCTAAATTCCAACATTATAATCACTGAATGTGCTATCTTATCTTTTGATAGTTACTCAGAAATTTTTTTTAAAAAGAACTGCTTCCAAATATTTCAGTGTTTTAGAGCAAAAGGAAATATAACATATTTTTTGTTCATAAATTCTGATGCTTAGTGTTTATGGTTAACACAAAAAATGGTGCAATAGGGAAGAGTCCTATAGAAAAGCCCTTCTGTCTTTTCAGTAGTTCCAAGTGGTGTTATACAATATTTCAGTGGAAATAGTGGTTGCACCACAGATTTGGCAGTTGCTTCTGTTTAAAACATAACTTTTCCCCGTAACATCCATCAAAGGCTTTTAAACATAATTGACTTTGGCAGAACACATGGAGACCATGATGTGAATGGGGAGTGCCAGTGGACTGGGGGCTTTTGTGAAAAGAAGTTTGCTCTGTGTGGATGTGTTTTAAGAAGGAAACAGGGGATGAAATAGTTTATCCAGAACTGTAAAACACATTTTCCTAATTAGATCTCATTTGTATAAATAATGTAAATCAAATGTTTACAACTTAAATGGATTCTGAATGTCTATAAGAGAAGCAAATCTTTACCTCACCCACCCCCCTTTCTAGCATTCTTACAGAGGACAAAGCTTTAGTTACATACATTTTTCTGGACACAGAGGGAAAGGTCTCTTTGTTCCCTTCTCAGTCTGAAAGGGATGGGGAACGAATAGACCTGCCACTGGCAGGGCTGGAGAAAGTGAAAGGCTCCTTGTCCTTTTCTTTACTGTCATGCTTATGTTTGTGTTTATGCTTATGCTTGTGCTTCTTCTTCTTTTTCTTGTGTTCGTGGTGATGATGGTGATGGTGGTCACTGTGTTTGGAGGACGTAGATTCCTTAGTAAACACTGAGAGTGGAGCTGCTGCCACTGGGTGCATGCTCACCTCCAAAGGTGATTGTTCTTTACCTTCAAAATTAAAAATACTCAAATGAGTTCCTGTTGACAATATGGAAAGTGAAACTAAAGTAAGAGGAAGCTAATGACAGTATGGAAAGGACTCTTAATTGTTTATCACTTCCATTAAGAAAGGGAGAAGTATATAAATAACACATTCAATTATTTACAGAGTTTTCAGTAAGGCCAGGAAGGTGAATAGTTTACTTAGTTCCTTAAATTCTATACAAATTATGACATACACTAGTTTGTTACCAAATCAAGAAACAATAATTGTCTTTGAGGTTAAGCCCCATATTTGTGAATGAAAACAACCCTCTCAATATAGTTCTGCCCTAACATACTAGGGAGAACAGCAGTATAACTGACCTTTGAACAACATAGGCTTGAGCTTCATGGCTCCACGTATACACGTATTTTTTGGATGCAAAACATATGTATACAGAGGACCAACTTTTTTGGATACACAGGTTCTTCATGGCTGACTGCAGCATTTGAATATGCTTGGATTTTGGTATACACAGGGTGCAGGGCGGTTGTGGAAGCGATCCCTTTATGTATACTGACCGATGACTGCATTTTAATTGTGCCATTTGGAGAACCATTTACACACATAAACATGTTACCCTAGATATTGGTAATAATATCTCAGTGCAAATTAAATATTTCTCTAGTTATTAAGAATTCCTGGGACTAGATGGGCAATATAAAGCTTTCATATGCGTAAAAGGTGGACAGTCTATAAAGATAATGTCTCTAAATAAAGATAAGAATAGTATTAGTTATCATCATTGGAGGATGCTAGTCAATCCTACTCATTATTTTGAAAATTATTAAATCGAGAAAGGCATTTATCTTTATTTTCCTATATACTTTATATTATTGGGTAATAGTAGATAAGGAGGAACTGGGCTTTGTAGAAGTAATCCACATCCATTTTGTTTGTTTATAAACAAAAATAAAAGTATGGATTGGAATATCACCATTTTGCAACCTTTCATGAATTAATGGATCTAGGTCCTAAACACATATAGTACTTAACTTCATAAAAAAGAGCTGAGCAGACACTGTGTTTCCAGACTGAAGAACATACCACCATCTATAAATCTGAATCCAATTAAGCTTCTAGATACAACTATAAATTCACAGGAAGTATAGAGAACTCTAATATATTAATTATACCATGGGCAAATAATTAGCAAAATATAAACTTGAAAACTACAGATTAAAAAAAGTTCTAGTTTCTTTAACAAATACATTGTAAACACAGAGAAAGGAGAAAAAGGGACCAGAAACTTTAGATTAGAAAAGATATAAAAGCAACTTATAACCACCTCGTCTTCGATAAACCAAACAAGAACGTCCCCTGGGGAAAGACTCCCTATTTAAATAAATGGTGCTGGGAGAACTGGATATCCACGTGTAAATGACTGAAACTAGACCCGCGCCTTTCTCTACTCACAAAAATTGATTCAAGATGGATAAAGGACTTAAATTTAAGGCCTGAAATGATAAAAATCCTCAAAGAAAGAATAGGAAAAACACTGGAAGATATTGGCCTGGGGAAAGACTTTATGAAGAAGACTGCTATGGCAATAGCAACAATAGCAATAATAAACAAATGGGATTTAATTAAACTGAAAAGTTTCTGTACAGCCAAGGAGACAACAACCAAAGCAAATAGACAATCTACCCAATGGCAAAGGATATTTGCATATTTTGAATCAGACAAAAGCTTAATAACGAGGATCTATACAGAACTTAAATTAATCCACCAAAAAACCCCCCAACAATCCCATACATCAACGTGGAAGAGAGAAGAACAGAACCTTTTCTAAAGACAGATGAATGGCTAGCAAACACATGAAAAAATGCTCATCATTCCTAATTATTAGAGAAATGCAAATTAAAACCAACCTGAGATATCATCTAACGCCAGCGAGAATGGCCCACATCATAAAATCTCAAAACTCCAGATGCTGGCGCAGATGTGGAGAGAAAGAAACACTTTTACACTGTTGGTGGGATTGCAAACTAATACAACCTTTTTTGGAAAGAAGTATAGAGAAACCTCAAAGAACTCAACCTAGACCTCCCGTTTGACCTGCAATCCCATTACTAGGCATCTATCCAGAAGGGGAAAAAAAACCCTTTTATTATAAAGACACTTGTACAAGACTGTTTATTGCAGCTCAATTTACAATTGCTAAAATGTGGAAACAGCCTAAATGCCCCTCAACCCAGGAATGGATTGGCAAGCTGTGGTATATGTATACCATAGAATACTATTCAGCCATCAAAAAAAATGGAGATTTTGCAGCATTTGTATTAACCTGGATGGAGGTAGAACACATTATTCTTAGTGAAGCATCATAGGAATGGAGAAGCATGAATCCTATGTATTCAACTTTGATTTGAGGACAATTAATGACAATTACTGACACGGTGGGGCATGGGGGAAGAGGAGAGCAGACAGGGACAGAAGGAGGGAGGGGGTGAGGGAAAGAAAACCAAAAAAAGGCAAGAAAATAGTGACTAATTCTCACATAAACTAGATTTAATTTTGACCAAAGTACATTACTTGAACATTAATTTTTAATTCAACTTGTTAATATGTTGTTTAGGATATAGCATCCTCGTTTATAAGTGAAATATGTTTGTGATTTCCCTTTATAATAATATATTTTTTCCAATTTTAATATCAGGTGTATCCAGATGAAGTAGAATGATTTTGAAGTATTTTTTCTTTTTCTATTACCTATAAGATTTGGCATAATCTGCTTTTTAAAATTATCTTTTATTTTTATTTATAAATATTAGTTGTCTATTTTTTGAGACTGGAAAAAAAATAAGAAGTTAACTGATGACTCCATACTGAACTTTAGAATCAAAGCATTCTATGATAGACATACTCTTATCTGACAATGTGAATTTTTTTTTTTTGTATTATTATTATTGTTCAATATTTCGTTGCGGCAATCATCTGATTTTTTTTCTGAATATTTAATTTCATTCATTCTTTACAAGGTTTTTGTTTCTAGTCCTTATCTTAAACATTATTGTTATTAAATTTTAAGCCTTT
Organism: Perodicticus potto; assembly: GCA_963574655.1. Classification (NCBI taxonomy): domain Eukaryota; kingdom Metazoa; phylum Chordata; class Mammalia; order Primates; family Lorisidae; genus Perodicticus; species Perodicticus potto. Next base: position 16,662 of record CAUYRH010090998.1, read on the forward strand.
TTAATTTTGTGAAGGCAACAAGTGGAAACCAAAAAAAAAAAACATGTATGTATGTATGTATATATATATAAAAGCTTTACCAACCAATTATGGATATAGACCTTACGTAGAGACTGATTTAAACAATTGTTAAAAATAAAAACAGAATAATAGCATTGAGTCAATTGAAATTTAAACATTGGCTGAATATTTAAAGATATGAGTAAAATGTTAAGTTATGACAATATTACAGTCGTTATGATTTTTAAAATGCTACCTTTTAGAGATGCATACTAAATTGTTTATAAAAATTACATAACATGTAGGATTCACTTCAAAATAATTCAGACTGGTGGAAATATGAGTATAGATTAAATGAGACTGACCATGAGCTCATCACTGGTACAGCTGAGTAAAAGATACAGAAGACTCATTATACTATACTATGAATAGTATGACTACTCTACAGCTCTCCACAATAAAGTGTTTTTTTCTTAAAGAAGTTAAGGTAATTTGGCAATATCCATGGAAATGTTAAATGCTCATATTCTTTGATCTAGACAGTTAATTTCTAGAAACTTATCCCACTATGTTCATGTATATATCCAAAGAAACATGTAAAAATATATTAATTAGAAGTATTTGTAACAACATAACATCAGCTCTAATGTTGCTCTATCACCAACACCAACCTTTAGCTCTTAAGTTTTCATTTACTATAGACAATATATATTTTGGTTTGCTTATTCTCTCTCTTTTCTAAATAACATTTTGCCAGGTTGAACCAAAGGTGATAAGAAAGTAGTTTCCTCTCCATGTGAAACTGCATTAATAAGCAGATTTGGGAAACACATGAATGTACTTTCAAGCAGCCTAATGAGGTCATCTATAGAATTTGTATTGAAAAAGTACATATATTTCTATCCCCAACACAAAAGTTTACATGCATAATTTCATATCATTTCAGGGGTTTACAAGATGCCCAGGAACTTGAAGTCTTTTTAGTGACCTGAAATACGTGTCTCTATTCTAGAGATGGCAAATATACCAGAAAAAGGAGATACATCAAATTCATATTATAATTTTCCCGTTTCATGTTTTATACAAAAGAACAAATGAGATGGTCAGAGTTTTGTTGTTCCAACAGACATAAAATCTTTCCTGGAGACCAAATAAAAGGCACCCATGGGTAAGGATTAGCTGCAGTCAATTTAACAAACATAAAACAAACAGAAAAAGGTACTTAATATAAGACAAATGTGGAAGATTTTTCAGCCCATTTGATAGAAGTGCTGATAAGAAACAGTGAATGACCTGCTAATTCTATTAAATCTACTCACATTAGGTATATGTTTAAATTTAATACAAAACCTGCGGTTTCTATTAGGAAAGGTATAAAGTCAATTCTTTGGATTCTTTAGATCAATGTGAAAAAAAAAAGGATAGCATTGTATCACTACAAGGATTAAAAAAATCAAAGTCTCTTTTTTTTTGTATTAGAGTTTCAAAAGAAAAACCTCTAGGGCAAGCTCTCAAGATCTTTAAAAAAAAAAAAAGAAAAAACTTTTTAATGAAAAGAAGTATCATGTACTAGAATTGTGCTTTTCTGACTTATGCAAGAAGGTGTTACGTAATACAACAGCCTTAGCTAAGAAGCCACAGGAACTCTCCCTCTCTTCTTCCCTACAGAACCCACTAGGGAATTCTCTCTGCTTCCCTCTGCTCCCTTCACCCCCCCGCCCACCACTCCTCTCCAGCACTGCAACCCCTGCAGCAACCTGGGAGACAGCCCAGTCACCACAGGCCTTTGCAGTAGGGGACAACGAGTTGTTGTGATGGGAAGGAAAAAGAAATAGTAATGAAGGAAAATAAACTTGCCCACTTTTCCTTTCTTACCCAGTGGCTTGTCCACTACCCATATATGATCCCCCTCTAAAATATTCTTCTATCATATGCAAGGAAAGGGAAAATGGGGGTGGGGGAAGGTTAGAAAAATAAAACATGACCTGCTCGCTACTTAACAGTTTCCATGTCTTCTTTACCGAAGCCCCAATTCTTTTCTAACTCTCCCAGATGAGGTCTGCAACCCATTCCAGTTTTCAATGATCATCTGCTTCCTTGGCTGTAAGGGAGTTACCTAAGACTTCATCTAAGCTTGTGAATTAAAAAAAACCAAACAGACAAAAATAAAACACACCTCCCCCCAAAACCCAGGGGCTTCAAACTCAATTCTTAAAAACAGCATAAATAAGTAAACAGACTATTTACTGGGTGTCGCATAAGGGATCAATGAGTTGGAAAACACATGCCCCACCGAAGAGGCCCTCTCAGTTAAATTTCAAGAAAAGCTAGAAATCCAGATTTCTATGTATAAACTCTTCATTTTTAGTGAATTAGTAACGCTTATACAAACTGCCTCAGCTGGATGAGCTGAATATAGGAAAAACAGAATGAAACAAAAGACCTCCCCCTCCCACATTTGCAACCTTTAATCTAAAATCCCTAGAGACTAAAGAGAGGCCACAGTTTTCCTTATCACTGCTGTGTGCTGTGTCTTCCTCTTGAACCTCCAACTTTCCACCAAGGCCACAGTAGCTATCACAACAGAAGATCTCTAACTGAGAGGCAGGAAAAAGGAAATTCCTTTTTTACTGCCACCAACTTTACCTGACTTTACTAGGGTTAGGGTAAAGTTGTGCTTCTGACATCCCAAAATATGAAGCTCTGAGGGCCTCTTCTCACAGAAACAATGTTGCATAAAATAGCTAGATTTCATACTTTTGTTCTTCATGTATGGTCTGGGATAAAAGGGCTTTTGCTGGACTGGTTTGGGTAAATAACTTAGCAAATATAATGTGTGTATGGAAAAACTGCACTTAAAATTCCCAAATAAATTAATGTACAATTAAAACACTATAATCGCTAAAATGAAGGCTTTCTAAATTCTGACAATATTCCTATTGAATTTTAAGACTTGCTCAGTAGCTTTAAGATACTGAATAGCACATACACATTAAAAGGAAATTATATAGGCGTATAAAATACATAATCAAAGTTAAGTTTAACAGAGCAGTCCACCTAACTAGTATACATTTTCCCTCATGACTTAATAAAGGTCCTACAGTGACAGTAGCCATAGCTAAAATTTTAATGCTTTCCTATTTCTTCCCACTAGCCCTACCTCTCTCCCTCCAGTCTTCCCATATAATGCCATGAGAACTATAAGATTACAAAGAGAGATTCCCCCAAAAGTGAAAATGTATTTTTTTCTTTATAGAGACAGAGTTTCACTTTATTGTCCACGGTGTCACACATCTCACAGCAACCTCCAACTCCTGGGCTTAGGCGATTCCCTTGCCTCAGCCTCCCCAGTAGCTGGGACTACAGGCACCTGCCACAACGCCTGGCTATTTTTTTGTTGCAGTTTGGCCAGGGCCAGGGCCAGGTTCGAATCCGCCACCCTTGGCATATGGGGCTGGCGCCCTGCCCACTGAGCCACAGGCGCTGGCCGTGAGAATGTATTTTTAAAAGCAACAGGGAACAATGATACAAAGGCATAATTGTGGGCACCAAAAAGGTTGTTAAGATTTGCTTCTACGTAGGTTAATAATACCAAATGTACTCAGATTCTTTTTGGAACAGGAATTGATTAGACTCTTAGAAATTCACAATTTATCGGCGCCAGTGGCTCAAAGGGCTAAGGCGCCAGACACGTACACCTGAGCTGGTGGGTTCGAATCCAGCCCGGGCCCGCCAAACACCAATGACGGCTGCAACCAAAAAATGGCTGGGCGTTGTGGCGGGCGCCTGTAGTCCCAGCTACTTGGGAGGCGGAGGCAAGAGACTCGCTTGAGCCCAGGAA
>CAUYRH010091002.1:0-32645 GCA_963574655.1 Perodicticus potto
CGGGTGCCTGTAGTCCCAGCTACTTGGGAGGCAGAGGCAGGAGACTCGCTTGAGCCCAGGAATTGGAGGTTGCTGTGAGCTGTGATGACACAGCACTCTATCCAGGGTGACAGCTTGAGGCTCTGTCTCAAAAAAAAAAAACTATGAACAAATTCCTATGCACACTGCACATATCTTATTTTGAAGTAAAAAACAAAACGGGAACAAATACAATTCACACCAATGCATGTGGCCCGCGGGCCGTAGTTTGAGGACCCCTGGTCTAACCTTTCTTATAACACCCAAAAAGATACAGTTCTCACGCCTATGCATCTAACAGTATTTTCAGTGGAAATTGAAGCATGTTTCCTATAGTGGGCTCACTGATTCCATCCTTGGATTGTAAACTGGGAGAGGAAATTCTGGAGGACCATCTCTTGTCTTTATAACCTAGCAAGTCACAAGGACCTATGGCCCTACACTCAGAACTCTTAAACCCTAGGATGGGAGCTTGGACCACTGAAGTACCTAGAATTACACCAAGTAGTCATGCTCTCATTAGCTTCGCCTCTTTAATATTCACTCCATGCTTCAGGGAAAGTGTCATTCATTTTTACAGTACTTGCCACTTTGGGTGTGTATACTAACAATGGCCAGCCCATCTTGGACTTAAGTAGCTGCCTTCATCATTATGACTACTTTGATCATTTCATAGCTTAAAAAAATTTATATTCAGGCTCAGCACCTGCAACACAGTGGTTTCAGCTCCTGCCACATACACCGAGGCTGTCGGGTTTGAACGAACCCGCCACAACCCTTGGTTATTTTTAGACATGGGATCTTGCTCTAACTCAGGGTGGTCCTGAACTCATGAGCTCAGGCGATCCGCCCACCTCAGCCTCCCAAAGTGCTGGGATTACAGGCATGAGCCACCGCCCTGGCCAATTATGTTACATTTTTTCAAGATATGTTACTGAGCAAAATAAGTAATTGTAGAATAATATATAAAGAATACTTTTTTATGTTTAAAGAAAAAACCTGCCAGGTGCAAGTAGCTATTCATGTAACAAAAAGTATCAGGTGTGGTGGTGCACATGTGTAATCCCAGCTACTCAGGAGCCTGAGGCTGCAGGATCACTTGAGCCTGTGAGTTTGTGGCTGCTGCAACTGCAGGGAGCTATGATTGCTTCACTGCACTCCAGCCTGGGTGACAGTGAAACTCTGTCTCTTAAGGGAAAAAAAAACCCAAAAACTAAAAAGCTGCTACATATGGGTATATATGTGAGTAGATACATAGAACAAGTTCTAAAAGGGCACATTCCAAAACTGAACATAGCAGGGGGCAGAGAGTGTCAGTGGTAGAATTTTATGATGTTTGAATTTTTTCAGAGTGTATTCATGTATTCCCTATGTAATTAAGAATATGTAAAGAATGCTAAATAAATGAAAAGTGTGATCATTCGCCATGTCCACATCAGAGAAATGAATCTCCTGTTTCCTCAGGGATATTTGCCAAACCTGACCATGTTAAGATGACATATCCAAAGACACAACTTCACCATTCACTGCCCATATTGTTGATTTGTGACAATCTCCGTGACCCTGGGAACCTGGGGACAATTCTGAGATCTGCTGCTGGGGCAGGTTGCAGCAAAGTATTACTCACCAAAGGTAAGAGCACTGTTTGGTGCTTAGGTAGACTGGTTGGCTAGGGCTCTGGGCAGACCTGCATGGATTTGAATCTTAGATCTGCCCCTTACTAGCTATGTGAGTAATAGTCTAAGTGTTGATTTCCTCATCTTTAAAGGAGGAATAATAACAGGATCTTCCTAGTAGTGTTATTTTCAGGATTGAGATAATGCACATCAAGTACCTTATACTGTGCCTGGCACACAGTAATGCAATAAGTAGTTTAGTAAATGTTGGTTATCTTTTAAAATTATTTTGAAACATGCTAGTTTATTAAGGAAGGATTATAAATCAATAAAGGGAAAAAAATTTTAACACTTGTTTTTATGTCCTTTATTTAATGATCTGGAGTTCTCTAATTGTTGGGTACATGAGTCCTTCCTAACTCTTGAATTCTGAGCCCTGTGAAAGGAATGCAATCAACAGCGTGTGAATAAGCAGGTGTGATACATTTTCCTTAGCCTCAGGATGGGTCACACACACTACATAAATTAACCTCATTACATTTCTGTCTCTTCTCATCAGAAACGGGGATTAATAGGGTTGGTTCTAAACAGACTGGGACATGCCTAAAATGCCTGTTAAACCTTGGTGGAGGGGAGGGAGAGTATCATTCATTAGAAACACCCAAGTTACCATTAACTGTAAACTATGGTGGTGCCCGTTGCTGAGACTTGCCTAAATTGCACCTCTTAACTCCTCAGTCATGCCTTGTTGGAGTACATTTCTCTGTCAGCATGAGGATTAGGTGCTCCAGCATGAGAGCTGGGTGCTGGGCTTCCATTATCAGTACCCTGCTTATTTGCCTGGTTATTGATTGATCCAAGCAGTGGTTTTCACATTGATACTGATGGCTGGTGTGTAAGAAGTAGGGAAGGAAAGAGTAGGAAATAATTGGCGGAGATGAGGATGAGGGGAGAAGTCTTACCTTTTCCCTTACCCACCACCAGGTAAAGTGGTCAGACTAGACAACTCTTCTCACAAATCTGGATCCATCTGCTGGATCCAGATTTCCCTTTCCCTTGTTTAGCCCAGCTCCCATCTCTGGTTCCCTGCAGTGTGTGGGAAAGCCCATGCTGGGCGTGTGTGAGCACTGTTAGGTTCTCTGTGTCCTATTCTCCTTTTTAAATCTGATCTGCCTAATCTTCCCTGAAGTTTTACAAATTAACTTTATGTTTTGTTTTGAGACGGAGCCTCAAGCTGTTGCCCTGGGTAGAGTGCTGTGGCATCACAGCAACCTTCAACTCCTGGGCTTAAGCGATTCTCTTGCCTCAGCCTCCCAAGTAGCTGGGACTACAGGCACCTGCCACAATGCCCAGCTATTTTTTGGTTGTAGTTGTCATTTGGCAGGCCCGGGCTGGATTCGAATCTGCCAGCTCTGGTGTATGTGGCTGGTGTCTTAGCCGCTTGAGCTACAGGCACTGAGCCTACAAATTAACTTTTAAAATAACTTGTCATGAAGAGACTTGTGCTAACACACAACACACTTGAGGTGTCCTGGCTATGCCATCTCTCCCACCCTGCCCATGATGAGTAGCAGACACTGGGTAAGGCCAAGCTCTGCCATTCAGCCAGTGCATTGGCATGGTTGGTCTTAGCATGTGAGTGCACATAAGAGTGAAGTTCTAGCCTTCTTACTGCATGCAGTGTGAGAGGAGGATTGTGTGAGTGGCAAGGCCACTACTGCCTGGTTACTGCCGTTGTCTTGTCCTTCGTTTCCCCATGTTGAATATCTGCTCCTCTGATCCAGATTAAACATTGAAGCCAGATGGGGCTTTTTGAGTCAAGACTCTGATTCTGATAATGCTTTGCTTAAAATCCTTCAATGGCGATGGCTCACACCTATAATCCTAGCACTTTGGGAGGCTGAGGTGGGAGGATCACTTGAGGTCAAGAGTTTGAGACTAGCCTGAGCAAGAGCAAGACTCCGTTTCTACCGCAAAAAAATTTAGCCAGGCATAGTAGCACACGCCTGTAGTCCCAGCTATTTGGGAGGCTGAAGTAGGAGGATTGCTAGAGACCAGGAGTTTGAGGTTGCTAGGAGCTATGATGATGACATTGTACTCTAGCCCAACCAACAGAGCAAGACCCTGTCTCCATTAAAAAGAAAAAAAATCTTTCAGTGACATTTCATTACATTGTCTTCTGATAAGATCCAAAAACTTCTTTTAAATTGGCCCCAATCTGCCTCCCTTTTCCTCTCACACCCCACACATTAATTGGCCTGCTGAGCTCCCTTGCCATTTTTAGACCATGGCACTCTCCTGCTTCTCTTACTTTGTCCTCTCCTGGGCCTTTCCCTGACAAGGTCCTTGTATTCTTTGAGAGCCAGCTGCATGTCATGGTCTCTTAGAAGTTTTTCCTGATTGCCCTACTTGTACATGGGTTTGTGCTTCTTTCATATCAGTTATTGCTGATATTGTAGGTATGTGTTTAAATACCATCCCACTGTCACCACCCATTATACTATGAATTCTTTGAGGTTGGAGACTCTGTTTTAATTTCCTATCTGTAAAAAATTTGGTGCATGTATGTGGAAAATGCTGAGGGGAATCTGTTTTCAGCACCAGTAGGAATTAATAATCTTGCAGTCTATTTGCTGGGTGTTGTCATAATTGGGGAGGCAGAAGATCCCAGCTTTCAAAAAGGCTTTATTAGAAGAACTTTTATCTCCTGATCTAAAATTCATCTGATTTATTCCAAAGTTCGCTAGCTTGTTAAGATTGATTGTAGCTTATCTTTTTATTTTCTAGGCTGTGTGGATGCCTGGGAGCCAAAAGTGTTACGGGCAGGTATGGGTGCACATTTCCAGGTGCCCATTATCAATAATCTAGAATGGGAAACAGTGCCCGATTACCTGCCCCCTGACACCCGGGTCTACGTGGCTGACAACTGTGGCCTTTATGCTCAGGCCCAGATGTCTGACAGAGCCAGTGATCGTGGCTCAGTGTGTGATCGGCGATACCTGAAGTCTCACAGGTATGAGGAGGAAGAAGATCTAGAAACTGGAGCCAAGAAGGGCTGGCTCCCTGAACTTGAGGTTCAGAGTTACGACTTGGACTGGACAGAGGCACCAGCAGCTGTGGTGATTGGTGGTGAGACTTACGGTGTGAGCCTAGAGTCCCTGCAGTTGGCTGAGAGCACAGGGGGCAAAAGGCTGCTCATCCCCGTTGTGCCTGGTGTAGATAGCCTGAACTCGGCCATGGCTGCCAGCATCCTGCTTTTTGAAGGGAAAAGACAACTACGGATAAGGGCGGAACACTTAAACAGGGCAGGGACAGGAGTTAACTGCTGAGAGAGACACAGAAATGAATTCTTGGTTAAAGATGTCTCCTTCTCCAGCACGTTGTTGGGAGGCTGACAGTGGCTTCCTAAGCTATGTTCAAGAGGCAGGAAGAAGGCCTGATGCCATTATATGGTTATCAGAAAAATAAAAATCCCCAAGAATTTCTGCCATTCCTCAAAAATAACAGAAGTCAAAATTCTTCCAGAGTATCTCCCATCTGTTTGCCAATTTTGATGTTATATCTGTTTTTTAAAATGATAACAAATAGGTGATCCATGTGGCTCTCTCTCTATATTTTTTAAAGGTCTGCTGAGAGTGTTCTGTGCCCAGGAAGTTCTTAAGGTGTTTGTCTTGGGCGGGGAGGAATTCCCTCCACCAGTTGGTGGGTATTTTGTAGTCATCAAGCACTAGTTATAGGTCATGACCAAGTTATGTCTGACCATCGGTCAGTGGAAAATAAACTCCTAGTGCAGAGCCAGCAGATTACATTAATGTTTTATTTAATGGTGGTCAGTGGGTCTCAGTTCCTGTGTTTTCACCTTTGTCTGGTGATGAAGATGTTGCTAAGAGATTAATAATTCAGCAAGCTAAGTGCTACAGGCATGGCATCAGTAGCTAGCTGTCCTTTCAACTTAGGTGTGTCAGTCTGGGATTTGCTACAGCCTTCACTTAAGCTACTGTTTATATTATAATCTGTAGAAACAATTTATTTCAACAGGTGGTGTCATACCTTAGCATCTCTACAGAGGATTCTTTATGCAGAAAAGGAAGAAACTGAGTTTTAAAACGCTTTCCCTTAACCCTGCATCTGTCAGGAAAGCGTCTGTTTTTACTAGCTTCTCCTGTGTGTCACTTTTGGTTAAAAGTAATGGAGTACTTATATTAACCCTCTCCACCCCTAAAAAGGAACAGAACTGCTTAGGAAAATACTGGCATTCCTGGATGCTACGTGAATAGAGAAATCCTGCGAAGGAATGTTCTGAGGATGAGAGCTTGGGGCCTTCAGGCCCACAACGCCTGGGCAGGACCCTGCTGCTCTCTCAAACCCCCAGGGGACCAGGGCAAATTGGATCCTTACTTACCAGGTGCCTGGCAGGCTACAGCCAGGGATGTGAGGCTGGTGCTGATGGCAGTCACTATTTACAAGTATCTATGGGAAGGGGGTGGGTGGACAGGAGTATGGGGTTCATTTTAAGCACTGCTTTTGCAACCACAGGAATAGGGTTGGAGTTGAGGATGACACCAGAAGTGTAGTTTCCCACACCCCTTCTGTACAGTGGCTTCTTTAATGGTTTGGGTTCCTTGGGAGTCTTTTAGGTACTTGTTCCAGGGAGATCAAATGAGTTGTCATTGTCACCAGGGAAACCATCCTCCCCCCTTTCCTATTTCTTCCTTCTGTTCCCTAAGTAAACGTTCCTCTTGGGAGAACCAAATGATCAGTCCTGAGTCATATCTCAAGGACAGCGTGTGGGATTGCTTGGCATGTTTGAGGAGAGGGTTGGCTGTGTCCCCCCAGGCTGAGCCCCCTGAACCTCTCCTCTAGTGCCCTCACTCTAGTCTTGGCCTGCCCAGAGCAGCACATGTAGGGTTGATGCAAGTGGCCCAGCGATTATTCTTAAGACTCTACCCCTAGTCAGGTTTTAGAAAGTAGAGGAGTCTAAAACTTACTATACTGCACTAGTGCTCACAGAAGCTGGAACGTAGTTGACAAACTTCACAAGAGTTGCAGAGGACCACTGTCTGTCACACCAGCAGGCTCCCTGTGAAAGGCAGCTGAAGAATGTGAGTTTGCACCACCCTGTTAACATGTGGTCTCTGTCAATACCTTAAAGTGCTGAAGAAGCAGAAGGCACCAGAGGAACCTCACATCTTTCCAGCATAAAACCAATCTGTCATTTGTGTTCTGTTAAAAAAATTAATGTAAAAACAAATCATATATCTTTTCCTTGTTTAGAAAAACAAATGCAAGATACTGATAAATAATTCTAAGCTCTTTTTGTTACACTGGGTATAGGAAGAAAAAGAAATATATGGCTCGGCGCCTGTGGCTCAACAAGCTAAGGCGCCAGCCACGTACACCTGAGCTGGCGGGTTTGAATCCAGCCTGGGCCAGCCAAACAACGACGGCTGCAACCAAAAAATGAGGGCGTTGTGGAGGGCGCCTGTAGTCCCAGCTACTTGGGAGGTGGAGGCAAGAGACTTGCTTGAGCCCAGGAATTGGAGGTTGCTGTGAGCTGGTGATGCCACGGCACTCTATCCAGGGTGACAGTTTGAGGCTCTGTCTTGTCTCAAAACAAAAAAAAAGAAATATATATCCCATTCACTTGGTATCAATGGCTTATGTACAGTGTCACATGAGTTCTTTTTGTATATTCATGAGTGTGATGTAGTGAGGGTGGGCAGGGGTGGGAGGGAGGTAGACTGTCTTTTAAATGATTACAGGGGAGGCTCGGCACTCATAGCACAGTGGTTACAGCGCCAGCCACATACATCGAAGTTGGCGAGTTCAAACCCAGCCTGGGCCAGCTAAAACAATGACAACTGCAACAAAAAATAGCTGGGCATTGTGGCATGCGCCTATAGTCCCAGCTACTTGGGAGGCTGAGGCAAGAGAATCACTTAAGCCCAAGAGCTGGAGGTTGCTGTGAGCTGTGATGCCCCGGCACTCTACTGAGGGTGACATAGTAAGACTCTGTCTCAAAAAAAAAAAAAAAAAAAAATGACTACAGGGGAACAAGTGGTGATTTCATTTTTATTTATTTGCTGAGTGATAATTGGAATATCACTATCTTGAGCTTTTTTGGATGTTGAAGCCAACATTTGTTCTCACCATTTTCCCAGTAAATAGGAATAAAAACTGAGCAATATGTGACAAGAATAACAGTGCTTGTCTGTAAGATGACATTGTCAGGATGCTGGCCAGGCTCTCTTGTGTTGAAGCCTGGCTGTAACAGAAACTTCGGCCACAAGGTGGCAGGCCACGCCTCCAAAACCACCCCAATGCTAAGAGGGCTCTGGATTTTTCCTGGATTTAAATTGTTGAAAAAGGGGGAAAGTGGCTCCAGTTAAATCTCCCTCTCCCAGGGACAGCATTCTGCAAGCTGTTTGTGTTCAAAGGTTTTAAAGTTGGAGACCCATCCAGATTGTCCCACATAATCTCAGCAAAAGAATCTGAAATACAGTAGGACATCAGAACCAAAACTGAGGATAGAAATGGGAAGTGGCCAGAGCAGAGAAATTAGCACAACTTTCCCTTTGACAGGAGCCTCTGGGAAAGCTACTCTGGACAAAAATACAGATGTCCAGACAAGCCTGGAAATCACATGGAAGCCACTGCTTGGTCCTTTCAGTTAGTGCTTCGGGGCAGGGAGAGCCTCTGGTTCCAAGTTAGGATCCTGCTCTTTAAGGTCCAGAAGCTCTGCAGACCTCTGGGCACCAAGTTCACCTGGGACCTTCCGCCACTTGCCCCAGGGTTAACAGCAACACCAGCTGCCTCTCCCATCCAAGCTGGGCTGTTTTTAGCTCCACTTTTGCCATCCTACCCTACAAAGGCCCCCCAAAGAACACTCCACCCGAGGTTCCCCGGCTGGTGCTGAAGATCCCAGCTGTGCTGCAGGGCCTGGGTCTCCTCTTGACCAAGGTGCCTCTTCCCTCAGGAGCAGATCTGACTTGGACTTAAGACCTTTTTCCGTTTTGAAGAAAGCACTCATGTTACTGCTATAAAACGCCAAGACCTTATTTCCATCAGTGTATGTACAAGTGTAATAAGCTGGAAGCCAAATTAATGGATGAGGTTTATTGCTTTGGATGATTTAAGCGTCTGAACCAAGGAGCTATGTTACATGAGACAGCGTCCGCAAGCCAAATGCTTGTTGGAAGCCCAGGAAGTGCTGCTGACACAGCCAGAGATGACTGAACATCTGAGTGTGTTCTGAGGATGTGGTCAGTTTTGATCTTACTCTCAGTATCTGGGTTCCTGTAGGGAAGAGCTACGTTTTTCAGTAGAAGCCTCAGAATTTGTATCCTAGTTCTAGCATGTAGGGGACTTACTTGAGTGAGGCATGAGCACCTGGGAATCCAGACTTGAGGCCAGCTCTGCTTGCTTTGAGCCACACATTTTGCCTATAGGCTTGGGGACAAAGGCTTGGAGTCAGTACATCATTTAATGGAAATCCAACAGTCCCTCAGAACAAGTTCCATCCAAGCCTGCTAATGTACTTCATGGTTTGGGAAGTATTACCAGATATCCAGGGGGTGAGACATACACCTTGAAGATCAGTGGTAAGCATACTTACCTTCGTGCTTTCATGGTCAGGCACACTTGGGACACTCTATGTCCTATCACCCTGAGGAGAAACCCCAGGCATGAGGCAGAGCCAAGGTTAAGATTTCCCTATATACAGTCTTGCTTCCCGCAAAATATTTTGTCCTTCAGATGTGATCACAGACCATTAGTACTAACAAAGAAGCTAATAGTCAACAGTTACTTGTTATCAGTGAATTTTCCTTTATGTAGCCTGCTTGGAGGAAAGTGGGGTATGTGCTGCTGTCACTGTGAATGGGCAATGAAGGACATTGGTTAGGTGTTTACTCCTTCAATACAGCTCCACTTGGATGCAACCGTGAAAGATCCTCAAGGTCCCCAGGTCAGTCCTTGGTTCTCAAGGCAGCCCTCAGAAGCTGCAGGGACACTCCTAAACCTCTGTGGGCCCGTGCAGTCAGCTGCGGTGGCATTCCATTCCAGTCTATCAGGAGCCAAGCGTGGTGGGCCCAGGCTGGCCAGGGCAATGGCATTGTAAACAGTGTGCCTACCCGCACCTGCATGGTCCGAGGGAGCAGGACCAGACGCTCAGGTCGCTCCCAGAGCCACAATTTGAGTGCCCAGCCTTCCACATGTGTATCTCCTCTCTATGCCAAGCAACACCATATTTGGTCCCAGTGCTCCATTCCTGAGCCACATCCTATGTCTATCATTGCTGAATTCAGTTTGCTGCCCTGGAAAAAGGCAGCAGGAAGGGAGGAGAGTTTTTCAATGGCTTTAATTAAGCAAAAGGAAAAAGAGTCTGGCTGAAAATTACCACCAAAATCTTGGCTGATGCCAAAACTTCTGCCCTCACTCAGATAAGTGAGAGCCACTGACTTCAGGGACACACTAGGGGAAGAAAAAGCAACAGCAGAAGCCACCTCAGCCTGCCTAGAAAAGAAGCTGGTTTTCATCTGCCCACTGTACATACCAATCCCAAATGCATACCCTTTTCCTTAGACATTTTTTTAACAGATTTTTAATGTTGGGAGACAGGTTAAAAGGAAACTCAATTCGTTATGAGCATAGGTAGAATGGGACCTGGAAGATACTGGGGTGAAAACAAACCTGGGAACCCTAGGGTGGCATTTTTACAGCCACCTTCCTGCCTCAACCTGCAGGGCATGGTTTCCCTGGCCTTCCCATGGCGGAAGCCCTTGAATATGTTGCAGCTGGTGTTTTAACCTGCTTCCAATTAGCAACATGAATTTTAAGGTATTTCAAAGCCGGTAGGTAGGAATTATCATGCCACCCGCTTTGTCTCCATCAATAACCTTTAAGATGTCTCACACTAGCAAAAAAGGGATCGTTTCGCTGGCACTTGAGAAGTGATTCTTCCCGAATGTTTTTCCCCCAAGTAGTCACTATATAAACCTAAACCTTTTTAGTGAACCTTCCCCACTGATCTTAACCTACACATTTGCCCTAAGAAAGGAATTTTGGTGTCAAGGATCCAGTTTGACAATAGTGGCTGGTAGTTCTAAGAGTCAGTTCTGAACAGGGCACCAAACTATCACAGATGACTTAATTTTTCTTTCTTTCTTTCTTTTTTTTTTTTTTTTGAGACAGAGTCTCACTTTGTTGACCCTGGTAGAGTGCCATGGTGTCGCAACCTCAAACTCTTGGGCCGAGGCTATTCTCTTGTCTAAACCTCCTGAGTAGCTGGGACTATAGGTCCCCACCACAATGCCCAGCTATTTTTAGAGACACAGTATCTCTCTGGCTCAGGCTGGTCTGGAACCTGTGAGCTCAGGCAATCCACCTGCCTCAGCCTCCCAAGTGCTAGGATTATAGGTATGAGCCACTGCATCCAGCCTGCAGATGACCTAATTTTTCTGTTGCGATGACTTACAGCAAGCAACTCCTCTCCAGACTGTTCCTTTTGCTCTCAAACATAAGTACCTGCTAAGAGATGTCACCTTTCCTCCAAGGCCATCACAGTATAGGGAATGGACAGAAGTCCTGCCCATCGTCTCAAGGGACGTTGGCCTCATCTTGCACCCCTGCCCACCCCACCTCCTAAGGAAGACACTGCTCCTAGGACAGAGCTAAGTTAATGGGTCTCCAACTCTTGCCTCACTTTTTTTTAAGAGACAGAGTCTTACTCTGTTGCTCTTGGTAGAGCACCATGGTGTCACAGCTCACAGCAACCTCCAGCTCTTGGGCTTAGGTGATTCTCTTGTCTTAGCCTCCCAAGTAGCTGGAACTACAGACGCTCGGCTATTTTTTGTTGCAGTTTGGCCAGGGCAGGGTTCAAACCCGCCACTCTTGGTGTGTGGGGCCAGTGCCCTACCCACTGAGCCACTGGCACCGCCCTATTGCCTCACTCTTAACAGAAAGACCCACACGTGATTCCTTGTGTCTCCTCAACCAGCTTTCTCAGGGTTCAAAGCACGTGGCTCCCCCAGAGGGAGATAATGAGCAAGAATGTCCACAACAATGTGTCCTTTATGTAATCCAGGAATTCACCCTCCATCAAGGAACACATCAAACCAGGAGAGAAGGTGGCTTGCTAGGGAATTCCAGAAAGGACCTGCCTCTGGCACTTTAATCCAAACAACCTTCCTGGCTTTTGGAAACCAAGACCTGGCAGATGACTATGTTAGGTGTGGGCTTCTTGGAAATTTTGTGACACAGCTACCAGGTATCCGTGAAAGTCAACAGGTTCTCTATGTCCCCACTCCACTATCCACCCAACAGATCAGAACATCATGGGCAGAAAAAGAGGACAGGAAAGGCCAAGTGGTTGATAATGTCCAGAGATGCCTGCTTTATTTCTTACTAGGTGATGGCATTTCAGGCTGGCAACATCAAATAACAGTCTAATTACCAACTAATTCTGTACCTCTGAACTACAACAATCCAATTCCGCAAGGAAAAACAGTGTCAACAGCTTACTGGGAGACTGGGTTTTCCAAATAGTTTTGGTAGGCAGAGTGCTGAGTGGAGCAGTAAGGCCCAGGCACCTGTTTAAAGACCCTGGCACCTGACTGAGTGAGGCTAAAACCCTGGGAGCACCTAGGCCAAAGTCCTCTGTCCCTAGTCCTAAGAACATGGTAGTTGTTTCCCTTGTTGTGGTCAGTTCAGTCCAAATTAGAGGCTGAGCTACCTGGGCCTAGCAAAGGGGCTCCAAGGCCTATGTAGTTGCCATGCCCTCTGCCCTCACTCTCACCCTAGGGCACAGCTCCTTCTGCTAGTTCTCAGGAAAAAATAAGGACTCTGGTAGTTTCTTGTCTCTCTTTTGTTATGCTCTGAAAAGAAAAGGGAATGACATGGGTAGCCAAAGGTGGCATCAGGCATAGAATGGGACCGAGTCAGAGGTCTGTGCTGGCCTAGGCCATGCTCCCCTAAGAACTCAGGGCTGAATTTCTTGAAAGATGTCCATGGGGAAGAATTCCTTAACAGAATTCCAGGACAGTGAGAGCTGTTCATATGAGCGGCAGAATCTTGGGGAAGGTCAACATCAAGGAAGAGATACAAGGATGAAATGGGGAGCTCATATCACAAAGAAGGAGCCCAATAAAAGTAAGCAATTACTATATATGAATCATTACCTTAGCTACTTGTTTTTCTCACCAAAAAAATCCCCAAAACCAAAAACACCCACAAGCTTCCTTTTAGACTTGGAGAACCCCGGCCCAAGAGCACAATGGCAAGCTGCTGTTTTTCCCTTATACTGAGAACGAGTGCCATGACTTAGAAAAGGATATTCTCACCAACAGCTCTAAGCTGACGCCTAGTGAGACCACAGCCCTTGCTCTGCTCCACCTGCATGTCTGTGTGTCACCGGGCAGCGGCCCCCAGCTGTCTCGGGCTCTGTGTGGGCATGCGGACCCCAGAGTCAGAGTCCCGATCAGTCATCCCTTCACGTTTACTCTGCCGAAGGACACCCTGGCAGATCCTTTGCCAAGAGCCAGGGACTTTGGGAGAGTGATGCAGTCCAGTTCTGGCCGAGTTATGCCATCCCTGTGAGTCTAAGCAGAGTCTCCAAACATGGTGGGTTCTGCTGCTGCTGAGAGAGTGTGCACCCTGGGGTGCTGGCTGAGGAGTTAACGTAGAAACAAGGCACCACAGAGAGGTTGGACACTTGGGTTGAGTTGATTCAGGACACGGTGGAAAAGTTCAAGGGCGGAGGGAAGAAAAGGGGGGAGAAGAAGACTGAGTTTTAAATAAGGTCCCAAGAGGCTGGAGCCCCACTAGATGGGCTCTGGTTTGAGCTTTTCTGCTAGGAAGTCATTCACAAAGGTCTCCACGATGGCAGGGGTGATCTCCTCCACGTCCATCACGTACTTGGCCCGGGCTGACATGTCCAGGATGGTGAGCAAAGGGGCAGCTTCAGGCAGGTTGGTGTAATCTCTCAGGGAGTCAGTCATGTCATCCTGAAGTCACCAGAGGGAGAAAAAACCAAGATGTTTAAAGAAAGAGGGTAGTGGGCCAGGCGAGGTGGCTCACGGCTGTAATCCTAGCACTCTGGGAGGCCAAGGCAAGTGGATTGCCTGAGCTCACAGGTTCCAGACCAGCCTGAGCAAGAGTGAGACCCCATCTCAAAAAATAGCCGGGCATTGTGGCAGGCGCCTATAGTCCCAGCTACTTGAGAGGCTGAGACAAGAGAATCAATTGAGCCCAATAATTTGAGATTACTGTGAGCTATGACGCCACAGCACTCTACCGAGAGTGACAAAGTGAGACTCTGTCTCAAAAAAAAAGAGGGTAGAGGCCAGGTATTCACACCTATAATCGTAGCACTCTGGGAGGCTGAAATGGGTGGACTGCCTGGGATCAGGAGTTTGAGACCAGCCTGAGCAAGAGTGATACCCTGTACTAAAAATAGAAAAACTAGCAGGTTGTCATGGCAGGAGCCTATAGTCCCAGTTACTCAGGAGCTGAGGCAACAGGATTGTTTGAGCCCAGGAATTTGAGGTTGCTGTGAGCTATGACAGCACAGCACTCTACCCAGGATGACAGAATGAGACCCTGTCTCAAGAAAGAAAGAAAGAGGGTAGACAGCCCCTGGGCACAGTTTCCCCAGATGGCATGGGGGTAGAAGAGCAGTCCCCCCGCCTGTCCCCAGAGAGGTATGCTCTTAGAATGGGGAGCAGGGGAGGCTGCTTATAAAATTCTGTCTCTGCATCCCCCTAAAACCACCAGAGTAGCATGAATGCAACTTTAATGTATCCTCTGTTTTGTTTTTTTTTTGAGACAGAGTCTTACTTTGTCACCCTTGGTAGAGTGCCATGGCGTGATAACTCACAGCAAGCTCAAACTCTTGGGCTTAAGAGATTCTCCTGCGTTAGCCTCCCAAGTAGCTGGGACTATAGGCGCCTGACACCATACCCAGCTATTTTTAGAGACGAGGTCTTGCTCTGGCTCAGGCTCGTCTTGAACCTGTGAGCTCAGGCAATCCACCCACCTTGTCCTCTCAAGTGCTGGGATTACAGGCATAAGCCACCTTGCCCAGCCTCCTCTGTTTTTTGATTGCTTATTTTTGCAACCAACATTCAATTATTTGCAGCCCCACTATGAATTATCTGAGGCCAATATGGACTTAACTCTGAAATGTTTTTAAACAGAAACAGTTTGCTGCCCTCTGTGCTAACCCCATGGTTTCACGGAGGGCATGAGTTGCCCAGGCAGTCAGTTCAGAGGAGACTACGTAAGCACTGTGGACATTTACACTGGCTCACTGTATTCATCCTAGGAAGAAGTTGGCACTTTATCATACAATCCCAGCAGCTATCCAGGTGAACTTCCCTAACAGCAGATATATTTATATATTTATTTATTTATTCAAAGATAAAGGCAAACACAGCAATATGAGGACAAGGAGAAAGGATTGGGAAGGGAGCAACCACGTGAGATTACCTTTTGCAATGCTGACTCCCATTGGTGAGTAACAGAAAATGGACTGTATGTACCCATCCCAAGGAGGTTTTACCATAAAATACACAATATTCTACACTGAGTGGAAAAATGAGTCACCCTGCAGGGATAGGGCTTGGCGTATTCCCAGCCTTAAATGCTGGGGTGCAGGAGGCATGAAATTTACAGCTCACCAGTTTCTGAGACAAACACACTCCTTTTTGGAAAGGCAAACCTTTAGGAAGATTGGTAGTGATGACCCTCCTCCCCACATCCACCCTAAAACAGTAAGCGCTTCCCAGCAACGCTGGCTGATTCAACATCTCTGGCACTCTTCACCCAATCCAGACCGTCCACAAGTGTTTCATGATAATGATGAATGTTCATGATACACAGAGAAGGAACACCTGGATAAGTCCAGTCCCCCTGAGGAGGCCCAGGCCAAGCATTCTGCTGCCTCCTCTCCCAGGAGCGTCTGGGCAAACCACAGGGAGGTGGATTTTATTGCCTATTAAAGCTTCCTAAGGGTTAACTTCTGCCTGTCCCAGGGGTAGGGATCAAGACAGAAACAAGGAACCCCCTTAGCCCTGGGCTCAGTTAATCCTTGCTCCGCCAGCTCTCTGTGACCACCTCTTTTTTGTGTTGCTTTGCTTCATGGACAGAAAAATGGAAAAACCACCAAGGGCATGAGCCCAGGAGAAGTGCATAGGACGGACAGGTGGCCAGGTAGGGGAGTAGAACAGCCAACAGGCCTGGCTTGCTGGCTCAGGAGCCTGCTTCCTGCCCCTGCCTATCCTGGTCCCTCTAGCTCTGAGTGGGTCATTTGTCAGAGAACAGGGACAGAAGGAGGAAGAACACTGCTTGTGGAAATCACACTGACCTCAGCTCAGTTCCCTCTCTGCTGCATACATACTGTGTGACTTTGGCAAGTCACTTCCCTGAGCCCAGATCTCATCCCTTGCAAAATGGATTTAACCGGGCTCCTGAGACATGGAGCTGGTAGCCTTCCCAGCCCCCAGACAGCCTCTAGGCAGTCCCTCGGCTCTGAGCCTTGCTTCCCTCTGTGAAACAGGACAATGATTATGTTCCCATCCAAAGAGGTGAAATGCAGGAGATTGTGCAGGTGAAGAGCTTGGCTCAGTGCCTGGTGTATAGGAAACCCGCAAATGCCCCTTTTCAGACACATTTCTAAAGCCCCTGCCCCCACCCCACACTCAGCCCTTCTGTTCTGCACCCATCTTTTCTCTGAGCCATTCTACAGGGGTTAGAGTTTAATAAATTCCGAGCAGCCTCCCTTGTGCTTTGTGTGGAGCGGCTGGTGTGGCCCTGAGGCAGGGCCTGTGAACCCTCTTTGTTCCCTTCCACCCCAAGGCTGAGGGGGGCGACTTGAGCTGCCTGCAAGGGGCCCAGAAGGGCCGAGCAGGGGCGTATATTGAGGAAGTGATGAATGGGTGGTGTGGGGTGTCTAGCCGCCACCGCCTGTCTACTTTGTGCCTCTCCTGGGATCCAAACACATTGTGAATGAGCACAAGGCTTTGACGCCTGCAGGTTCGGATTGGACCCAGGACAGGGACAGCTTCAAAAAGTGTCTATCAATACCACTTATGGGGGGCTCCTGGGTGGGGTGTGGAGGTGTGGAGCATGCGCAGAGGGGGAATCCTGGGCGGCAGGGTGGGAGCGAGGCAGAGCGCCTGCGCAGAGCCAGTCACCGTGCAGAGAGGCTGTGTGCAGTGTGCAGAGTCCCACGGTGGGGATAGGGCAGGCACCTGGCCCAGGAAACTCCACCTTAGGGCCCCCCTCCCCCGTCATCTCACCCTGCCTTAACCGTAACCTAACCCCAAGCGTCCCCACTTGTCCGTGCTTGTTCTAGCCCAGCAGGAGACCTCCAAGGGACAGCCTGGGTAAGAGATCAGGAATGACAGCAGTTTCCAAGCTCAGCACTCTCCCTGGGCTGGCTGAATGAATGCAGGGCCAAGCGATGGCCCAAGCCAGGATCCCTATAAAGCGCTGGTGGGTGAGGAAGAAAACAGAACCAATACTTCGTAAAGCATCAAGGGCCTAGTTCTGACCCAGCACCAAGGGAGTATTCATGGTTCACAGAGCTTGTAGCTACAGCTCTCACTGGTGGCCTGGGTGGGAAACAGCCTTGGGAGGGCCTCCTACTGCTCTGAAGCAGCAGCACCAGGGGTGGGAAACGGTTTTCCATGGTTAATAACACACCTTTTCTTGCCACATTTGTCTGTCAGCTCTCCAAGAGTCACTGTCAACCCTAGGGCCAGTATCACTCAGGTCCTAGAAGTCCCCAGCTGAGTCAGCCTTGCCTGGGCGCAGCCTTTCCTCCCTACTCACCTCCCCAGCTACAAAGAATAGAAGTGGCGCCTCTTCCTCTTTGGCTTTGTACTTGGCAATGATTTTCTCAGCTATTGGCTGAATTAGCTGCTTGGCTGCCTCAGACTCTCCGTCATCCTCAGAATCTGTGATGGAGGAAGAAAGAAAAAGACAAAAAGAAACACTGGCTTGTCAAACAGAGTGGCATCCCCCAGCAAGCTGGGGCCCAGTGCCTCAGCTACAGAAAGGTCCATTTGATCAGCCCCTAAATGGAAAAAGAACTTCCCCTCGGACATAGCCCCACTTGCTATGTGCACAAGTACGTTGCACACGTGACCTGTGCACACATGTTCTAGCGGCAAAGACACTCCCACAGCTCTCTCACCAGGAACAACTTGCCTCGCTGAACAGAACCGACGCCCCAGGGAAACAGCTCTTTTCACTGAATTCCTCACCACCATCACCACCACCCCACTCGACCCCCCGCAGCTGAACTAGCCCTAAACCAGGACCTTAGGTCCCTGGTAAAAATGGCAGAACTGGCAGTCAGTGTCTTTGATGGCCATGGGGGCACGAGCCTCAGATGTGCCTGGGAGGGGTGCTGACTGCCTGGAGAACTCATGATCAGGCATCCCTTGCCTGGGCGGAACAGCAGTGCAGGAACCGATACACACCCAGCCCAGGCCTCACTTGTGGAAACCTGCACCCAGGAGTAAGAGCAGCATCTCTTAAGTGGCAACAGCAGGGAAGGGAAGAGCTGGCTCCGGCAGAGGGATTTCACCCGGGAGTGCCCAAGATGTCTATGGTATGCACAGACTCCACAGGACATGCTGATCCACACCCAATTCATATAGTTGCTGCACAACTGGCTCTTTCCGTTTCCACATCTGCAGATGGCCGTGAGGTTGTGGGTGTGTGAGCCTACAGCAAGGAGGAAAGCCCCAGGCGTGTGACGTCTCAAGGCCACCTCTCCCCTGGAGGACACTCTTCTTCCAGGTGCAGAACCAGTCAGCAGTGCAGAAGTCCCTCAGGGCTGCACACTGGCTCCTCTCCTGAGGGCCTCTAAACTGGACCTCCAGGGAACAGAGATAGGAAGCTGCACACACTCCTCCCCAGCCCCTCGGTGGGATAGGTATGGAAGCGTCTCAGCCATAATCCTACTACAATAATTCTGAGTCGTAAGGGAGAGTCTCAAGGCAGAGGGTCAGGCGGTCCTTGGCCAAGCACTGCTCAGTTTGCAAAGGAACCAAAGTCATCTCCTGGGGCTACAGGGAGCCTTGAGTGGATG
Organism: Perodicticus potto; assembly: GCA_963574655.1. NCBI lineage: Eukaryota > Metazoa > Chordata > Mammalia > Primates > Lorisidae > Perodicticus > Perodicticus potto. The sequence goes on from CAUYRH010091002.1 coordinate 18,733, forward strand.
CTCCGGTCTCCTCTTGCCCAGACTGAGCGCAGTCACCTATGGAGTGGGACGGGAGGGACTGAGGATGGATGGCAGTGTGTGTGTGTGTTCCTGTGTCTTGCAGCCCTGGGGCAGCGCGTCAGAGCACAGAGATCAGCAGAAGCAGCTGCTGTGTGTGCAGATCCGCCTCTTTCCAACAATGGGTCTGTTCAGGGAGGGCCAGGGCATCCTCCTAGCAGCCCGACCTATTCTACCCTGCTGGCAGGCAGGCGGCAGCAGTCCCAGAACACCTCCCCCAGAGGGCAAGCCATGAATAAATCATTGGAGTCAAAAGCAAGGCTGCCAGAAGAGACAAAGGCCCAGGCTGCACTGTTAGTGACGGAAAGAAGCTACGGGACCAGGCACCTCCCGAGTGAGGTCCACCCTGTCCAGTCCCCTTACTGGGGCCCCGCGGCGTGTCATACCTACAAAAAGGACAAGGCAGGGGCCCTCGTTGAGCTGCACAGCATTGGAGTCGGAGAGCTCCAGCACGGGCTTCGGGTGCCACGGGAACTCCCTGCAGTCCTCGTCGTTGAGCACTTCCACCCGGCCCTGCCTCGTGATCACCTCGCCCTGCGGGTCCAGCACGATGAGCGTGGGGATGCCTGCAAGGGAAAGAGGCCTGCATGGCCACCAGCCCAGCACACTGGACAGGACACAGTACAGGCTCACTGTTAAGAGTCGTGACAGCCCTGGGCTTTGGCCACCAAGAGCCCCAAACTCCCTGGAGTCTCAGTGTAGCCCGAGCAAGTTCCTTCGCCCTTCTGGGCCTCAGTATCCTTGGCTGCAACCCAGTGAATGTGCCCTGCTTCCCACCAGAGCCTGCTGTGCAAAGATCAACAAGGGCAGGCACTGAAAGGACTTGGCCCAGGGTCTTGGCACCTCAGAGCGACTGATCACTGCTGGCACCCTGAAGAGATGCCAAAGACGCAGAAGATGCTGCCCCACGTGCAGAGAGTCCACAACTGAACTGAGGTAATGGAATAACCCACGAAGTGTACTCGCCACAGACACACAACCCAACACAAAGCGTGGCACGATCAGAGACCCGGTGTGAGAGAGGGGCCTGGGCCGGGAGGCAGCAGAATTGGAGGGGGGTGGACAGCTGGCTGCAGCCCTGCCGCCTGAGAAGGCCAAGGGGGACAGGCCACAGAGGAAGCAGTACAATGGAGCTCTGGGTTGGGCAAGAAAGGCAACACAAAGCTTGCCTTCAAACCACACGTACCCCCCCACCAACCTCAAATGAAAACTCTCTCCTGAGTTACAGTCACATCAGCTTTTCCACCTCCCTAACCTGTGTGCCCCACTCCTGGTTGCTTCTCCTTTGACCAGGGCTGAGCCTCACCAGCCACACCGCACAGAGTTGGCCCCCACCCTGCCCTTTGGGGACTTTTGTCTCTCTGAGGGCAGCCGCTCCCCTCCCCCCATGCTTTAGACGCTTCTCTTCCCGGAGCGACCAGAGCTTGAATTTTATATGAAAGCCCAAGCAATTTAATATTTATAGATTCCAAAGTATTTGGTCAGTCATTTGCTCCGCTGACATTTTAATCCCCCATGGGGGGAGGGGGTTGCCGAGGCACCAGAAACACAGCCTGGTGCTCTATAACCAGCTGCGGCACCCAGCACAGTGGGCTGGCAGAGGTAGGCCTGTCTTCCACAGGAATAAACAAATCCATTATGTTCACACCTATGAGAAGTGGCTGGATGTGTCAGGAAACATTCCGGAGAGAAACAGCCAGGGCACCAATACTGCTGGGGGCTTCTCCTGAGAAGGTGAGTGTCAGGCACGTCCAGCCTCATCCTAACAGCTGCATGGCCCTATCAGGTGTGTCCCCATCTCTAAGGATCAGAGGCTGGACTTGAGGCAGCAGCCTGTAGGGGAGCTGGGGCTGGACGCCAGCAGGGAGCCAGCCACCTACAAACGTGCGCCTCTGCATCGCCACCCCCATCTCAGAAATGCTCGGGGGAGGTTCTGACGTCAGTGTTGGTGTGCTGCTCAAACTGAGCCCTTCCTTGCAAGTGTTCAGGGGGAGCCGGAGCCTGCCGCCGTTGGGATTAGACACAGCAGCAAGCCTGTGAGTACCCTGGCTGGGGAGGCCAAGTTGGTCTATGGAGGACGAGCAGGTACAGAGGACGGCGAAGGGAGGAGAAGCAAGCTTGAAGGCGGTCCACCGCTGCAGTCCCTCTGAGGGACCACTCTGCAGCGTCTTCTCTGCTGCCACGGCCACAGCCTCGTTCAAGTCCAGGACTGTGGGACCCAGGACACCAGGGCAAAGGAACGGAGCCCCCACCTTGCTGCTGCTGAGGAGTCCTCAATGGATTCCACCCAGAAACAGCTCCTCTGGGCCCATGTCTAAGACCCCAGGACACCAAAGTGCACAGGGACAGAGACAGAGAATGTGCATGAACGGAAGCCAACTCAGCGCAATGACCACAGTCAGATGGGGAACCCCCAGAAACCACTCGTTTTTGGCCCCTGGACAGGAGAAAAGCATCTGTTAACTGTGCCAGCCCCCCGGCTGATCTTGGTTAGCTTGGCCTAGAAAAAGGGATCCTGCTGTGCTCAGCAGGGCACAGGGGCCACCTCACTCAGTCCTCACAACTGAGGGCTTCGGGAAGTACTGTCATCCTCCATTTATGGATGGTCAAGGTACGCGCCAGTCACCTAGCCAGAGGTCACACTGGGATAGAAGACCTGGTCTGCCTGCTGCAAGAACTGCTGCTTTTTCTTTCTCTTTCTTTTTTTTTTTTTTTTTTTTTTGAGACAGAGTCTTACTGTGTCACCCTCAGTAGAGTGCTGTGGCGTCACAGCTCATAGCAACCTCAAACTCTTGAGCTTAAGCGATTCTCTTGCCTCAGCCTCCCAAGTCGCTGGGACTACAGGCACCTGCCAAAATGCCTGGCTATTTTTTTGTTGAAGTTGTCATTGTTGTTTACCAGGCCCGGGCGGGGTTTGAACCCGCCTGCCTCAGTATATGGGGCCAGTCCCCTAACCACTTAGCTACCGCGTCAAGCTAGAGCTGCTGCTTTTTCTACCAGGCCACTGACTTTGTTAGGGCTCTCATAGCACATGGGTTGGGGACTCTCTTAACTAGGGCAGGAGAAGGCTCCTGTGCCTGCAGCTTCCTCTACACCACTCACTGCCCTGCTCTTGAGGGAGGAGGTGAAAACTAGTCACCTCTCCCATGTCCCCAGCATCAGGTATCCCTGCTCCCCCTCCCTTGGAGCAGGTTCTCCAAAGTAGAGACTTCTAAAGACAAAAATAGGGCAAAGCCCCTAAAACTTACAGTGAAATAGGAATTTCTAATCAATGCCTTTATATAAACTAACCTCTACACCAGCAAGGGGCTTCCTGAAGAGAATGAAAGCAGCAGCTCATGGCTGCTCTGCTTGAACTTGCTCCCCAGCGTGGATGGCTGGGGTGGCTGGGGGAAGGCACAGTTGGAATGCCAAGGAAGATCCAGGCAAGTCACATCACTTTCCTGAGCCTCATTTCCACAGCTGCCAAATGGGGATAATGACAGTTTCCTATATTATTTGGTTGTTGTAAGGTATAAGCAAGATATAGTATAAAATGCTTTTCAGCAGAATACCTGCTATAAAGCAAGTGTTCTGTGAGTATTGACTATTACTATAAATCAGTTCATTATTTTTAAAAAAATCATCCCTAAATTGATTATTTGGCTTATGAGAAGGCGGAGGTCCGGAAGACTGAGGCCTTGCTCTAATGAGATCAACAGAAACCTCCATGCTGGGATGGCAAAAGTTAGCTAAAGAAACAGAACTCAGAGACAACGGCAACAGCGCAGTGAGAGTTCCAGTAATGGTGTCATGTCTGGCAGGGTGGCATTGGCGTGCTTTTACTACTACCATCCCAAGCTTAATTTGGGGGCTAGAAGGGTTCCTAGAGAGGGAGAGAGAGCTCAGCCCCACGTCCCCTGCCCTGAGACACAAGCATTCCTGAGAGTCCTTCTCACCACCTCCCTTGAAACACAGAGAGCCTAAGAAGCCAGCTCCAGACTCCTTCCTCTTGAGCGGGAACCTATCGGGGAGCGTTTAAAACAATCTCGAAACCACGCTTACGGAGACTGCTCATGCTTTACTTTGGTGGCTTTTCTTCTCCTAAGGAAATGGGGTTTTGAAGGAGGTAGGAAGAAAGGGTACAGGGGAGGAGCCAGGCAGGGCTGTGACCTTCTCAGTATCTGAATGGCAACCTCAAGTCTCGAGTAGCTGGGACTTACAGGCACATGCCACCACGGCTAGCTAACTTGTCTACTTTTTGTTATAGAGACAGAGTCTTACTCTTGCTCAGGCTGGTCTGGAACTCCTGATCTCAAAGCGATCTTCCCAGCTCAGTTTCCCTAAGTGCTAGGATTATAGGTGTGAGCCACCGCACCCAGCCGGGGCTACATTGCTAAGTAAAAAATGCAGAGCACACAGTGCTATGTGTCCATCACACGCGTGTTCACACGAGGACAGAGGGCAAAAGAAAGGAGAACAGTTGTACTGGGAGGGCCAAGAAGGTGAGTAAGATTTAGAGAGAAAGAAATGTACATTTGGGTTTCCTTAATTGGTGTTATAATTAATAAGTTAACATTAGAAGAAAACCAGAATAGAAGGCCAGTAGGGGCGTTAGGGCAAGGGCAACAAATACAAACCAACCAAAGCCTCGGATCTGTCTCGGATCCCTCTTCTCCTCATGCTCCCAACTGCCCATAACCATTCCCTTGCTTAGAAAGTCAAGGAAAGGACGAAAGCAGCTGGTGTGGGTGGTGAAGCTTGGAGAAACCCCAAGGAGGTAAAATGGGATGGACCTAGGCCTCCTTGAACTTGGCCCATGGGTTCCAACAGCTGCTTAGGTGGGTGGTGTGTCTGGGGTCAGACATCAAAGACATTTACAGCAGTGTTCCTAATAATTCAGAAAATCTAGAAACCACCAACCGTCCATCAGCAGTGGAGCAGACAAGTAAACCGTACTACAGTCATACAATGAAACACTTCGAGCACCAAAAGTAAATGAACTTAGATATACATTTCAACAGGGATAAATCATGAAAACGAAATGGTAAGTGAAAAAACCAAGTTATAAAATGATATCACAGTATGTCAATATTATAAGCCTGCCTCTAAAAGGCACACCAAGCAGTACATTATTCACAGATTCAGATACACTCGCAGTACAAATGTGAAAACACGTTAGGAAGACACCTGTCAGTCCACCGGGATGTTTCCCCAGGGAAAAGGGAGGCGACGGCAGCAGGGAGCAGGGCAAGGGAAGCTAAACTTTTGTTTGGGATGATGCTTCCCTGAGCAAAAATGTTAATTTTGAGTGGTGGCCATATGGGTCCCGTCCTTTCCTACTTTTTTTTTTTTTTTAATGCTCAAATTCAACAAGACACACAGAACAGAGCACCAAAGCTGCCGTCCCCAGGACCATGGGGCAGTTCTTGATACTCTGTGCTGACCCTATAAATATTGAGGTTTGTCTGCAAAGAAATACCAAAATTGGCTGCCTGCCCTCTACTGATGGAAAAATACAATCTGCAAGTGTTTTGTTTTTATGTAAACAGATTCTGCTTCAAATCCTTTTTTTAAAAGAGCAAGGAAGAGAGCAAAGGAAGGGAAAGTGAGGAGAAAGGAGGGAGGCCAAAGAAAGGAAAAAAGGGGATAGAAAGAACAGAAGGAGGTGGTCTGTCCCCTGGGGTACACGTGACAACGTACCCGGTACTGCTCCGTAAAAGCACCTTCATCGCTTCAGGAGGAAGGAGAGGAAGAGTGAGAGCCCAGCGCACACAGACACAGGGAACGGGGATGACTGGAGGCCAGGACAGCAAAGGGCCCTCACCCAGGCCTCCTGCTGGGAGGCTAACACTGCCCACTATCCACAACCCCTACCCTGGCTGCTCTGGGCTTCACACAGTCCTGAGGCCGTCTGTCCTGCCCAAAGGTTAGGGGCAGGGAAACAAAGGCAGCTAGGGCCCCTAGCCCAGGGGAGAAGGGCCCTAAGCCTCCCTGCTAAGAGCAAAGAGTTCCCTGACAGCCTGGGATTACTTAGACAATTGCTAATGGGATTTGCCTTTTGCCAAATGTTGTCTAAATGGTTTCCTTAGAAAGGCATTTTTAAACAGCTTACGGGGCTACACATTCTGTAGTCTGCACAAAGCACTGGGAGGAGGGGGCCCTAAGACAGGTGGAGGCCAAATGCCAGGTCTGTGGTGAACTCCAGTGCTCCTGTGAAGACAATGGGTCACACAGTATGGTTTGGTCCAGAGCACAAAACGGAGCCAGCCACCAGGCCCCCAGCAGCAACAAGGCGGCCAGCCCAGGGCACCACCTCAAAATCCTGACTATCTCCCAAGGGACACCTCAACAAAGCCTGAGCATTCTGCAAGGCCTCCTTCACTCTGCAGGTGATTCCTGGAATCCAGAGAGCACTAAGCCCAGCTCCCAGCACACTCCTGGGATTCTGGGTTCTGTGTGTATCCCCCACTCTCACTGGAACCCGTCAGGACAACAAAGGTCTGACCTCATGGGCTCAGAACACGGCGATGTGACTGTTTAGATGAAGTTATCCTCTCCACAAGGCCAAAGACAGGCTGGGTGGAGGTGGCTCCCCTTGGGTACAGGCAGGGAATATGCCTGGTACTGCTCGGTAAAAGCACCTTCGTCACTACGCTTCAGGAGACGGACAGAGAGGAGTGACAGCCCCGTGCACACAGAATCTGGCAGGGAGCAGGAGATCCCCCACAGATTGCCCTGTAGGATCGCGGAAACCACATGCGTATAACATGTCAGCTGAATGACTTTGGAAGTGGAAACCACAGAGTCACACAAAAGATCAGCAATATTCAGAATTCAATCAAAAATAACTGTCAGAGTTTTGTTATGCTGTGAAGAATATGAGAGAACACACTGTTCCTTCTCTTTCAAAAAGTATTTACAGATAGACTGGCAACATTCAGATATCCTCAGAGGCAAAGAAAAACAAAATCCAATCAAGGGATGGTGGGGCCTAGGGAGGAACTGCCAGTATCCAAGCCTGGCAGGATCCAGAAACAATACCGGTCAAGGCCGAGTGCGCTGACGCCTGTGATCCTAGCATTCTGGGAGGCAGAGGCGGGTGGACTGCTTGAGCTCTGGAGTTCAAGACCAGCCTGAGCCAAGAGCAAGACCCTGTCTCTAAAAATAGACAAAAGGCTCAGCACTTATGGCTCAAGCGGATAAGGTGCCAGCCACGTACACCTGAGCTGGCAGGTCTGAATCCAGCCCAGGCCCGCCAAACAACAATGATGGCTGCAACCAAAAAAAAAAAAAAAGTCTGGGCATTGTGGCGGGCGCCTGTAGTCCCAGCTATTTGGGAGGCAGAGGCAGGAGACTCGCTTGAGCCCAGAAATTGGAGGTTGCTGTGAGCTGTGATGCCATCGCACTCTATCCAGGGTGACAGCTTGAGGCTCTGTCTCAAAAAAAAATAAAATAAAAATAGAAAAAAAATTTAGAGCTTGCTGCAGCCTTGGTAAGGAGTTCACACAGGCTGTCCAGGGAGGTGTCCTGGTGGGTGTCTATAATCCCAGCTACTGGGAAGGCTGAGGTAGGAGGACTATTTAAGCCCAAGAGTTTGAGAGTTTGTTATGAGCTATGACACCACGGCACTCTACCCAGGCCGACAGAGGGAGACTGACTCAAAAATGAGAGAGAAAGGGACAGAGGAAGGGGGTGAGGAAGGATGGAAGGGAGGAAGAAAGGACACCAGTCAAACCAGAGATGTGAGCTACAAGGCCCTGTGAAAATGCAACCATCCTACTTGGAGGGCAAGGGTATGATACCATGAATGAGGCCATCAGTGCAGAATAAATACACAATTCAAACTTACGCAACCTCGATGCAATGAGAAGATGCTTCCAAAATGGTATGAGGATCTCTGAAACCTAGAAGATCTAGAATTAAGTTTAGAAATATGACTCCAGGGCGGCGCCTGTGGCTCACCGAGTAGGGCATATACCAAAGGTGGCGGGTTCAAACCCGGCCTCAGCCGAACTGCAAAACAGAAAAATAGCTGGGCGTTGTGGCGGGTGCCTGTAGTCCCAGCTACTTGGGAGGCTGAGGCAAGAGAATCACCTAAGCCCAGGAGTTGGAGGTTGCTGTGAGCTGTGATGTCACAGCACTCTACCAAGGGTGATAAAGTGAAACTCTGTCTCTGTTAAAAAAAAAAAAGAAAGAAAGAAAGAAAGAAATATGACTCCAATTCATGGCATTAGTGTTTCTGTGAGTCAGAAATCCAGAACCAGAAAGAGCCCCTTTGTCGAAAAAAAAGAAAAATCCCCCCCAAAAGAAATCCATGCGTATTTGGTATTTAACCTCAGTGTCTGTTTTTAGGAGAATGTGGCCTGTTAGAGTAACAGGTCTATACGTTGACTCCAATACTACAATATGTAACAGAAATTGATTCAGACTTAACAACTCCTAAGTTGAAACCTTACCAACAGTGCCGCCACATTCAAGAGAATCTAAGAATCACCGTATTTATATGTTTATTTTCTTTGAGTTAGTAGGCTCATCTCTTTTTTTAGATAAGGTCTTGCTCTGTCACCCATGCTAGAGTACCGTGGCATCATCATGGCTAGCTGTAGTCTCAAACTCCTGGGCTCAAGGGATCCTCCTGCCTCAGCCTCTCAAGTAGCTAGGACAGCAGACACACACCACCATGCCCAGATAATTTTTCTATTTTTTTGTAGAGATGGGGTTTTGCCCTTGCTCAGTCTCATCTCAAAACTACTGGCCTCAAGTGATCTGCTTGCCTTGGCCTGCAAAGTGCTAGGATCCCAGGCATGCACCACCAGCGCCCAGCTAGTAGGCTTGCTTAAGGACTTGGGAATACTTTTTGTCCTTCAAGAAAGTATTTGAAAGGTTTAAATTTACAAATCAGTTAAAAATGTTTAAAGGAGTTTTAATTAAGTTTGTAAGTAAGGCCCAAGAGAACCCTAACAAGAAGTTTGTACAATTTCCTAGACATATAAACAGAATTACAAAGTTTAAAAAATCAACATTAATAGTTTAACTAAGGTCTAGGATTGTTTTATATTAATTTTGATTTTAATAATCAAATGTGAATTTTAAACCAAAGTAAACCTCTGGATAATCTCTTGTACTTACAAAAGCCTGCCAAGAAACTCACCTCTGCTGCCATAAGCATATGGGATTCTGAGTCCAGGTGAAGGGAAGGGGTGGAAGTGGGGAGGCCAGCCTACAGGGACACGCTGGTCAAGGCAGGCGACAGCGGCCTAGGAAGCCCCTGAGCTCAACTCCTGACTTCTCTGCAGTGGGATATGGAGGCCAGGAGAGGCCTGGCTTTCTTCCAAATCTGGACGCCCGAAGGACTTGCGGATCCCAGGCCAATCCTGTACATCTTTAGATGAGACCAGAGGCCCGGAGAGGGGAAGGAACCGGTATGGAGCCACACGGCTGCTTAGTGGCACAGCTGAGACCGGAGCCCCTAATGACTCCTCTTTCCTCCAAGCCCCATCTTGGAGGGCAAAGATGGAGGAGAGGGGACCACTGTAGATCTGAGGCAGCAGAACTCCCTGCACCCAGGACATTGGTCAGGGGCCTGTCCTGGGTATCCCCATCGCACTCTCTGCTTCCCTGGGGCTGTCTCTGCCCCTACTCCCCGCCACAGGACAGGTGTGAGTCATCTTTTCCGCTTAGCATCTGGCTCAAAGCCAGGCCTGTGCTGACTGTCTGCTTGAGAACGTCAGCTCCACGAGGTCTGGGCCTGTGTCTTTTCATTTCATGAATAGATAAGTACCTGGCATGTAACTACATTTTGTTAAATAAATACACACAAACGAACAGGAGGCCCCTGGTGCCCTTGGGAGAGGTGAGTGTCAGCTCCGTGCTGGGGCTGGAAGGACAGTGAAGTGGCATCTGGAGCTCAGACATGGCAACGTCCTCACGCTGGCATCCCTCATGCCAGCACAAGGCCTGACCCGTGCTAGGAGCTGGGGGGCTGGGGGTACTGGGGGTATTGGGGAAGCTGGGGCAGTGTCTTTTGAGAATTTTGATGTCTAGGAGAAAGAGAGAGAGATGACAGCTATTGCAGACTGAGTGTCTATATCCCCTGCAAAATTCAAATGTTGAAGCCTTAACACCTGGCCATATTTGGAGACAGGGCCTGTGAGGAGGTGTCAACAAGGTCCTACAAGTGGAGTACTGATCTAACAGGGTGGTCCTTTTTTTTGCAGTTTTTGGCTGGGGCTGGGTTTGAACCTGCCACCTCTGGCATATGGGGCCAGCACCCTAATCCTTTGAGCCACAGGCGCCGCCCCAGGGCTGGTGTCCTTGTAAGAAGAAGAGACTCCATAGCTTGCTCCCTCCACCACATAAGGACACAGCGAGAAGGCACCATCTGCAAACTCAGAGCGCCCTCCCAGCAACCAAATCAATAGGCACCTTGATCTTGGACTTCTCAGCCTCAAAACTGTGAGAAATACATTTCTAATGCTTAAACCACCCAGCCCATGGCATTCTGTCATGGCAGCCCCAGCATACTGAGACAGTGATTGATACTTATAGTACGGGGTTTTCTAGGGTTAAGAGAGACCTGAGCATACTGTGAGGTGGAGAAGGCACTAACAGAGAGACAGAGAGACAAGGGGGTGCGGAGGAGACAGAACAATGGCAGCAAGACCCTAGAACAAAGGGAGAGCCTTAGAAAGCAGGGAAGACCCGGCTGACAAAAAAGAGGGAAGGGGATGGAAAGACGCACAGACACGCTGAGTAACGGAACTTGGGGGAGTCACAGGGATGTCTCACAGCAGAAAGGGGGTGCTCCCAGGGAATTCAAGAGAGCAGGTCTGCCCAGGACAGAGGTAGGAAGAGGAGTGGGGAAAGGGATGAGTCACCAACAGGGAGGGAGGTGCCGGCCCCGCCACATCCCCCACTTCCCTGCTCCCAGGGGTCCAGCCTGTGCCAGCTGCAGAGCCAGGTTCCCAGAGACCCCACCCCACCACAGGCTGTGGATGTCCTTCCATTTGGTGGTCAGAGGCAGTGCCTGTACTTGTAAGAACACTGCTGCTGACTGGGAAGATCAACCTCAAATGCTACACAGGAGCTCAGTAAAAACGTGCATTACAGACTCCCGGGCCACCACCAGCCCCAAGACGCCACTGAGCAGAAGACAGTCAGTGGCAATGTGAGGCTGGGAGGGAGCAGAGGCTGCCCAGGCCGCCTGCCTCAGAGCCTGGTCACAGTGTATGCTCAACATGTCCATCGGAAATAGCAGTGGACCACCTGCCCCTGGGATTTCTCTTCCGGTCTAGCTGAAATGCACTGATCGCCCCCTAATCAAAGCTTTCAAAGGCCTTCAAAATCCCAAAAGGGTCACTCTAAGGACACCAGCATGGTGCTCAAGGCCCTCTGTGACATGGCCTCCTCAGTCTTATCCCCTATTCTGCCCCTATAGTATCCCATAGGCTTGCCAACTCTGGCCTTTGCCCTGAAAGTTTCCAAACTAAACCCCACCCATTCTGTAAGACCCTGCTCCAGAAATAGCCCCTCCAGGACGTCTTCCTGGGTCAACAGCTCTGAGATTGAGTCCCCTCTGAACTCAGATTCTTCCATTAGATGATGCCCTAAGAAGGACTCAGAAGCTAAGCCTAAGAGGTCAGAGAGGTCGAATAAGCGATGGGCACAAACCACAGTGCTCCCCAGGGAGGAACTGGAAAGCAGAGAATGAAGGAGAGGGAGGTGGGAGCTAGAAAAGGCAATAGTTCCAAACTGAAGAGAGACTACGGCAGATGGCAGGGGCAGGGGCATGGACACCATGGAGCCAGCAGGAAGGGCCAGGTGCAGGGCTGGGCTGCAGAGGACACTCACGCCTGGAGTCAACTTCTGTCTGAATCCCACATTCTATGAATGTGGCTTGGCTGGCTGCCTGCCGCCTGCCAGGGGCCAGACCTCTCCTGATCAACTTTCTAATTCTCAGCTGAGGGCCTCTTGAAGTCGGGGCCACATACTTACCAGTGATCCCCACACTGCCAGGGCCTTAAAGGTCACACTTTGGAACGAGTCTCCAAAACTCTCTCTTCTTTTTCAGTTGTGGTCACCCGCTTTCTGACTGGCTGGGCCCCACCTAACAACCACAGCTCCTCCATCTGTAATATTTACATGTTGACAGCTGGAGCAGCAGAAAGATGACAGCCCTCTTCTGCTCTCCACTTCAGGCAGATACACAAAACTATCAATTTAGGTTTTTGTGCCCTGCCAACGTTTTACAGGAAGGCTCCTCCAACCTTCGCTGCGTGTCCTAAGCTCATGTGGCATCCTGAAGGGCTTCTGATCTCTACTCTCTGTGCTGCCCTGCCCTCCCAAGGTCCTCAGAAGCATCTCACAAAGCACAGCCAGGGCCCAGACTATGACCCCCAAACTGGCTGTGCATTATAAAGCCCATGCTTTGGTGACTCCTTAGTGCCAGATGATCCCACGGCCTTAGCAATGACCACTGGCAATTGCTGCATCACACAGGCCCCCACTTCCACGGAACAATTCCCTGCCTCAGAGAGGAAAAGATTTTGTTCCGTCATGGACATGGAGTGAAAATGCCTATGTATGGAGAGGCTCCTGACCAGCCGGAGTAGCTGAGTACGGCTCAGCACTGGCACTGCTCCTCTGGGTGAAGACAAGCGTCTGTCCTCTAAGCCTTCACGCAAAATGGCACCCATGTGACCAACACTCTTAGTTCAAGACACTGTCACACTCCGCTCTTTAGTTATTTCCCGGTGTAAGTCTCGTGTTGCCCAAAGAAGGGCAGCACCGAGCCACCCTTCCCGTCATTTCCCACGGAGCTCAGTGCAGAGAGTATTGCAGGGGTCCTCAAACTGCGGCCCGCCAAGGTCATTTATCCGGCCCGCCGAGTGTTTTTCCCTCCACTGCCTGTCCTGTTTAGCAGCAGACTCATCCCAGGGCTGCGAAATCTGTTAACGGAAAAACCATTGGTTGCATTCCCAAACAAAACGTGTGGATTCACTGGAAAAGTTGCAAAAGGAGTTCCAATTAAGATTTAAAGAGCTTCATCTCCATGAACAGGACATAAAGCTTTTCCATAACCCATTTTCTATTGACACTGAAAATGTGGAGGTCAGTCCCTTAAGTCGCCGCCCCGGCCGCCCCTCTGCCAGCTGCTCCGGTGCCACCTTGGGCCGCTGTCTCCGGCAGGTGGGAGCCAGGCGCTGACAGGTGCAGCAGGGGCAGCTGAGTGCTCCTGCGGCTCCAGCTCTGGCTCTGCGCAGGCGGTGGCTTTCAGGCTTCTCCATGGGGCTGGCCTGCGGCGCCCGGATGCTCTAAGAACGTTTCCACTGTTGCTCGGAGGACACACACAGTGGGATTCAGAATTCCTGGAGAATTGCCTTTGTGAGGATCTGGAAGTATTTCTTTAAATTCCTTCTCTTAGTTTTTCAAGGAAACATCAAGAAACCATGAACAACATTAGTAAAGAAGAGTTTGACTGCCACTTGCTTGATGAAGGTTTTACTGTCAAGAACATTCTGGACCAAAAAATCAGTGAAGTTTCCTCTTCTGATGATAAGGATGCCTTCTATGTAGCACACCTCGGAGATGTTCTGAAGAAACACCGAAGATGGCTAAAAGCTCTTACTTGTGTCACTCCCTTTTATGTAGTCAAATGTAATGACAGTAGAGCCATTGTGAAGACCCTCACTGCCACTGGGACAGGATTTGACTGTGCTAGCAAGACTGAAATGCAATTGGTGCAAAGTCTCAGGGTGCCTCCAGAGAGGATTATCTATGCAAATCCTTGTAAACAAGTGTCTCAAATTAAGTATGCTGCCAATAATGGGGTCCAGATGATGACTTTTGACAGTGAAGTCGAGTTGATGAAAGTT
>CAUYRH010091005.1:0-20486 GCA_963574655.1 Perodicticus potto
TTCATGGAATTGAGGCCTAGGAAATTCACAAGAAATTGACCTAGGCATAGGAAATGGGGGTTCCACATTTAGTCCTAAGTGTAAAGTGAAGGAGACACCAAGGCACAGGTGTCTCCTCGGGACCTGCCTGTTTTTTCAAACTTGTTTCTTGTCCTTCTTTTTCCTGCCTCCAGCCATGCTTGGTTTCCTCCAGTTCTTTGTGTCAAATGCCTCTCTCCACATTTACTCCTGGGAGTGCCCCCACCTCCAGTCTCAGTTGTGGTATCACTTTGCTGGACTAGCTAAGCCCCCCTTGCTGGTCTTATAGCTCTCTGGACTCTTCTCAGTGGCAGACACACCAGTGTGATGACAGCAGGCCTTTCCGTCCACAGGTGCTCATCCTTGGAAAGTCCACTTTCCACCAACCCCACTTAGCATGGGAGTCAGTATTTTATGGAAAATGCGATTTTAAGAAAATTTGATTCAGATTCTCTTAAAAGCTGAGACTGGAAACTATGACAATAAATTTATTTTTATCTTATACATACCCAATTTTAGATTCTAGTTCAAACCATATATTGAAGTTTAGAATGAACAAAGGATGTATTGGTTGTTGGTAATTTCAAGAAATAGAATTTTTATGAAAAAAATAGGATCGTGGCATGAGTTGGCTTCCCTAGCATTTTAAGAAAAATATTTGTAACATAAACAGAAATAGAGCTGTTTATTGCAAAAAAGTGTCTAGGTCTTTATGAGTTTCCCCAAGGACTTTCCTTAATCACTGATTGGTCCAGCCATTCTGTTTTGACTATCAATTCATCATCCCCAGAAAATCCCTTTCTTTCTGTTGTTACCTGATCTAACTGTCAGAGCCTCATTGATCATTGGCTTGGCACAGGGCTTAAGCTGTTCTCTAGCATCACTCTCATAGATCTCATAAAATACTACAGCTTTGGTAAAGTCTTCAGTTTCTTCTTGCAATTTGTTTGCATTGCAATTGCCTCATGCTATCAGATAACCAAGAATCTAGGAGAGATGAATCAAAAATGATGACAACTCTCTGGACTGTGAGAGATGTTGACATTATGTATGTTGCTTGAGTGGAAATTGATCTTACAAGTGGTTGGTTCACTGAATATTTTTGAATTTATTGTGATAATTTTTGTTTTCCTGTGAAGCCTCATAAATGTGGACTCTTGCTTAGTACATGCTCAGAGTAGGTACTTAGTAGGTACTCAAGTATACACACACAAATATTTGGACAGAAGAAGGAGCCCTGAACCATAAGAGCCCAGAACAGACCTGGCCCAGGGTCAGCACTTGATAAAAGTGTTTACTGAACAAATAAACACACCAAAGAAGAACTAGGAAGAGGAGATCCTTCTAGAGTGGTCTCAGCTCATCAAATCATTACATCGTGAGTGATGTGAGGCCCTGTGGTGGCAAGTGTTGTGCTGATTGGTTGAAATTCTGTCCTTGTTGTTCTATGGTAGTGTTTAGTAAGATGAATGTATAAACTGGGCGGGTTACTGCTCTGCAGGGGAAGGTAAAGGAGGGAAGCTTGTTCCCCTGAGGGCAGCAGTTTTACAGAGAAGGACTCTGGGCTCAGGGTCTGTTAGGGGGCTCAGGCTACACAGAGCTCTGGGAAGAGGGAATGCTTCTATTTTTTACCTCCACTGAAACATCCCCTTCCAGAGTTCTGCTCTGCTCCAACTGAGGGGTGGGGTGTGTGTGTGTGTTGTCATTGTTGTTATTGTTGTTTTAAACAAGTTCTTTGCATGGGTTTGGAAGCTTCTAGCCTGTCTCTAAAAGACATGCTTCTCAGGCCCAGAAAGGTGTACATAAAGAGCCAATATTTTAGCCCCAGACCATCTGTCAGAGGAAATGCATTGCTTCTAATTTTTAATTTTTTTTACTCAGGAAATTATCACTTAAAGTGGATTGCTTTGGGTGTATTTTAGTCCCCAGAGATTGCCTAATATTGAGCTTTTAATATTGGCCACATAAGTAGCCCTCATGACTGAGGAGAGTAGCCAGGTACCCCATGCTGGAAGTAAGAAATTTCTTTGATGTTTTATTGGAAAATTAGTGTAAATTTTACATTTGATTTTAAGAAATATTCAAGTTTACTTTTATATAAATAGGCCCCCACTCCCCCAAAACAAACACCCAAAGTAAAAAACCACTTTAAGTAAAAATTATACAACTGGAAGGCATAACAAGTGGATTACGTGGGCTTTTGGAATGTCAGGCAGTAACACCGATTTACACACCCTAGGTTGTGAAATGAGTCCTTTGTGTTAATGTGTTAATTCTGGAAAATTACTCATTCTCCCTCCCCCATATGTAGCAAGTTTATTCTCTGATGCAACAGCAGCATCAGTCTCTGGGTCTTCCTCAGCATCGATGCTGAATTAGAAAAGCAAAATCCCTCTTGGCTAATGTACATTCTTTGCTATTTCCAGCTTCAGTTCCAGAAATATAAGTTTGTGAAATATCAATTCTGTTCAGAGAGCATTTCGATGTCCATTAGCATCTACTTCAATCATTTAAGAAGACACATATGTATTATTTATGTATCAATTTCTTTTCTAGATGGCTTTTGAAATAAAATGGTCCTTTTGGTTTCCAGATAGGTAAAAGTATGAATTTGTGGGTTCAGCAAATTCTTGAGGTTCCTCAAGGTTTTTCTTCCTGTTGAGATGTGGGGTTTTTCTTTTCTAGAAGGCCTAGTCCCAGCTCTGGTCTTGCATCTTATGAAGACTTCACCTCCCAGCAGAAAGCTCTTTCTGGGTTTGGATGTTGACTGTAATTTCCTTTCTTCACATGCTGGACTCAGTTACAGTTTCTTCTGGTCAGCTTTTCCCAACTTCCTTGTTGTTAGCTTAGAATCCAACAAGAACATTATAAAACCAATGAAGCATTTTATATTTGTGCTCATCTGCCAGGTAACTGAATTCGAGAGTTTGGCCTTAAGGTAAAACGTCCTCAGATATTGTGCTATGTCTCTGTTGGTTCATAAATTTTATCACATTCGTAAGTGTGTGTCAATAAGATTTAGAATCCGAGAATAAAACAGAACTAGAAGGAAACGTCAATGATCATTTAATTGACTCTCTTAATTTTTAGGACAAGAAATTAGAGATCAGAAATGTTTACTGATTTGCCAGAGGTCACACAATGAGTTAGAGCAGGGTCTCATTCTCCTGACTCATTCTGGGATACCATGATATGTAGTTAACATTTGCTGCATGTCAAGCTGCTCCAAATTTAGTGGCTTAAAACAAAACCTACATATTTAAGTAACATTTCTGTAGGTTAGCTGTTGGGGCTCAGCTGACTGCTTCTGGTCTATGCTGGCCTTGGCTGATTGTGGCTGGGCTTACTCATGTGTCTACAATCAGCTGGTATGCTGGTGGGGGCTGGCTTCATCTGACATGGCTGGGATGACTGAGGCCTCTCCCCAGGTCATCCTTCATCTTTCAATATGCTAGCATAGCCTTGCCCACGTGGCGGTCACAGGGTGTTCCAAGTGCAGCAAGAGAGAAATCCCTCACTATGCAGTTACTTTTTAAGACTCTGCTTGTGGTACGATTGCTAATGTCCTGTTGTCAAAGTGAGTCACAAGGCCAACCCCAGATGAAAGTGGATGAGCAGAGATACAGATAGACAGACAGAAATAATATCCTATAGATCATCTTTTTAAGAGTCTCACTTCTAGCTACCTAGTATGGCAATATTGACATTCAGTCTTTGTAAATTATATCATGGACTAGCCCTTATAATATACTTATTTTATTTCATCTGGTGGCTGGTAGATTGTAATTTATTGTATATTATTTCCTTCTGGAATGCAATCTATTATAGATGGACACATGAGAGAATCAAATAAAAAGTTGTTTCTAGCTCCCCAGTTTATAATAGAAACTTTCTTCAAGTTGCTAAAATGCTGTTAAAAGTAAAGCCAAAGGATCTGTGGATTTACTCCAATATTTATGCATCAGTCTTTTCATGTTTAGGGCCATTATAAGGTTTGCATATGATGCCCTTCCTTTACCCCATCTAACTCTCATAACATTCCTGTGGAGTAGTCAGACATAAGTTATTCACCCCCTTTTACAGACTGGGAAACTGAGGCTCAAAGAGATTCTCACATCCCCCCCCCCCCGGGAATTCCCATGGGGCGCCACAGTATGATGTCTGTGTCAGTTTTCTCCTCCCCCAAGTCTGTTCTTACATCCTTGGGAACTGTGGGGAACCCCCCCCAAAACCCAGCTCTCTGCCAGCTCTATAACTGCTCTCCATTCTAGATGCTGGAGGACTATTCTGACTCTGTCACTCTGCTCACAGGACTCCTGCCTTTTCTTTACTGAGAGGAGCCAGGGCACAGGTGTGATTTCCTGGCCTCCTGCTCTGCATTTGGTTTGCCTGGATCTGTCTGAATATCATCCCTTCATCCTCTGGGGTCCTCCTCCTTCGCCTCCTTCTCTCCTGTGTTAAATTCTTCACTGGGCTCCTTGTTCATCTCAGTCTTGGGGATCAGGGAGGCTCCCTGGAGGAGGTTACATGTAAGTGGAGCCCTGAAGGACGGGTAGGGTCAGCCTTGTGAGAGTGATTAGCAATGGTTTAAAGCATTTTCTAGGCAAGAGGAAACAGCAGAAACCAGTATGAGAAGTGTATGTGAGTTTTTATAACTGGAGTGTAAAATATGTGTTTTAGGGGCAAGAAGAAGAGAAAAGATGGGTCCTTCCCTCAACTAGACCCACCATAGTTGGATCCCACCTCAAGAGGTAATCACTGGCTGGTGGGAATAAGTCTTAGAGAAGTGGCCACTTTGTTAGCCAGAGTTCACAGTTAATGGCCACCTGGTGCCATTAACCATCCCCCCTGCTGGGACCAAAGAGCACATGTAGTGTAGTGCTCCTGGGAAGCCTGGAGTGGTGTTAGAAAGATGGACACACACACCCGTGCTGCATATGTGATGGCAGGTTGTGAGGATAACCTAGTCTGCACCAGTGTGCGTCTCCTCCATCGGATCTCAGGGCTTGGAAGAGCTGAGTGTCGTCCAAGAAACTGCTGTGCTCTTCCTGGGTTGCTTTGCTTTAATCTGGTGAATATCATGTATGGTTAGACTGCACTTGATTGTAGTTCCCTTTTTTTGGCTGCTAGGAAGCTCAGGGCTTAGTGTTTTCCTAACATATTTTAAAAAGTAAAAAGCACTCTTTGATTGTTATAAATATACAAATAAAATAATTAAAAAAATTTTAACAATACAACTATGTATGGAAAAGAAAGTATAAAAATCACTCCCAATATTACCATTAGTTGGAAATATTCCAGATATGATTTTCTGATTTTTCTCTCTCTCTGTGTGTGTGTATATATATATATTATATATATATATATATATATATTATATATATATATATATATACACACACACATATGTGTATGTATAAATATAGAGAGATATATTTCCCACATATATCAATATTTTTGAATGGCCTTTTATACATCTATCTATATCTACCTCTGTTACTATCTCCATTGCTTTCGCTCTTGCCTCTCTATCTACCTATAAATAAATAGATGTTTGTATGGAAGTCCATTCATAACAAAGAGATCATATGAATTATGCATATTATTTTTGATATAAAACCTTAAAGTTGATTTTACTTAAATTTGTTTATTTTTTATTTATACATTTATTTTTATTGTTGGGGATTCATTGAGGTTATACTAATTGCATTTGTCAGGCAACGTCCCTCTTATAAATGTGTTCCTCCTCTAAGAGGTGTGCCAAACACTGTGACTCCCCAGCCCCTTCCCTCCTCCCTTCTCTCCACTCCCCCATTCCTCTACCCCGCAACGTGTACTAGGTCATTAATTGTCCTCTTGTCAAAATTGAGTACATTGGATTCTTGCTTCTCCATTCTTGTGATGCTTTACTAAGAAGAATCTGATCCACCTCCGTCTAAGTTAGTACAAAAGATGAATAGTCTCTATCTTTTTTAGTGACTGAATAATATTCCATGGTGTATATGTACCACAAGAAGTGTTGTCTTAGCTATGGAAGAAAAAAAGCCAGAGATTTGAAGGGTTAGATGTAATCAATGAGCCATTTCTGGCTAGAAGAGGGAGGGAGTAATGTGCCAAGGAATGTGAGAGGCTCCAGGAGCTGAGCGTAACCCCTGGCTGCGAATAAGCAAAGAAATCAGAAGCCTTAATCTTTGTAACAATTGAGTCAAAGGTATAAGAGTGCCCCCCCACCTAGATATTGGTCATAGTACCCAGTAGGTGTGAATTTACCCATCTCCTTTAGTCCAATACCACCTGCTATATTTTTGTTGAGTTTTCCTTCCACATATGCACATAAGTGTTGACCAGTTAGTTCCAGTTTAGTGTCAAGTACATGTGGTGTTTGCTTTCCCATCATTGTGATACTTCACTTCGAAAAATGGTCTTCAGTTCCATCCAGGTTATTAAAAAGGTACCATATCACCTTTTTAAAAAAAATGTATTCCATGGTATGCATATCCCATATTTTATTATCCATTCATGTATCAGTGGGTACTTGGGTTGTTTCTATGTCTTTGAGATTGTGAATTGTGCTGCTATAAACATTTGAGTGCATGTGTCTTTTTGATAAAATGCCTTTTTGTCCTGTGGGTAAATACCTACTAGTGGGATTTCCAGGTCAAATGGTAGGACTACTTTTAGTTCTTTGAGGTATCTCCATACTGCTTTCCGTAGCAGTGTTTTATTATTCTTAAATAAACAACAACAACAAAACAAAATAAAACACACAAAAGGCTTAGAACAGTGCCTGGCACTTTTAAGCTCTCAATAAATATTAGCTATTATAATAAATAAATAAATAAAATTTGGTTACTGTCCTATGAATGCACACACACACACAGGACACCTCAATATTACAGCTGAAAGAAAATGTTTTCTGCTAACAACTAGTGACATTGGGAGAAAACCCTGAACTCCAGAGTTGACCTATTTCCCTGGCTAACCTCTCAATTTCATCCAAGTAGACTTTGAGCAGAGCATCCAGTTACAATGTGCTCAGACTTCTGACCTATAGAACTTTAAGCTAATAAAAGGCTGGTGTTTTAAGCCTCTGTTTAAGATATTTTGTTCCTCAGTAATAGAAAATGAATGTATTTGTCTAAGATCCTATTGTTAATAAGTGACAGCCCAAGATATCCTAAAACTCAAGAATGTCTTTTACCTCCTGCTAAAGACAGAGATAATAAACAGTGATTTAAGGACAAATTTAATTAACTAGAACCAAGGTATAGCTCACCCCTAGATGAGAAATGGCCACATTACTATTTCTTAATCAATATGAGAATGTGAAAATTGAGATTTATAATAGTTCAAACATTAATACTGAATCAAATAAAAGTAGAGCAATGGAATATCTCTTCCAAAAAACTGCATATCTAAAAGCAGAAAAGGAAGCTATTCCAACATTTCAGACCTTTCCAACCTTATGGTACTAATTAGAAACTAAAAGAAGGTATTTAATAATCAGAATATTGGCATAATCTTGTATGAACCTCATCATTCTATTAAGATTTAGGTAAGAATTGCCATTCCATTATCACTTAGGTAAGAATTTCCATTTCATTCCATAAAAGTCCTCTGAAGAAAAAAGTTATGATGTCCAAATTCAGAATAAACACAGTGTTGTTAGCCATTTATCCAGTTAGAAAAGTTTTCTCACTTTCCCTTCTTTCTAAGCCCAAATTAGAAATTACTTACATAAAGGGAAAAAGGATTCACCAAGTATGTGTATCTCTCTTAATTATATATGAGGCCTGGAGTCATGTATGTGCTGATTTCTAGTATCAGTTAGTACCAACTTTCATATACGTATTATCAGACAGTGAGAAAATCATGTAATTTCCATCAGATGCACTCTAACCATTGTAAGCGAAAAATTGTGTAATTTCTGCCACACGCATCCAACCAGTATGATTTTGTTGATGAGGGAAATGGTAGCTTCGTCTTTCCTGTGGTGTGCCATCTCTATTAGACTTTGTAAACTGCAGCAGTTGAAATCTTTAACCAGCCATTACTAATAAGCATATGTTAATTGTTGCAGAGATCATAAGCAGGTCAATTAGGAGGCAAAGACTGGAACTGAAGGAAACATTCAGCTAGAGGGAAAATCCAGGGCAGGTGTCGGCCAGCGTGGTCTGCCCTGGCAGGAGCTCTAAGCATCTTGGGTAGAAGCTCATTTAACGTTTTGATTTGCTGAATTTGCATTTCAAATTTTCATTCCTAATAGACAATATAGTCACTCTTTGTTAATGAGGACTCTGATTACATGTGCCATTATAATTGGGAATTAGCAGACCAGCCTTGTTTTGGAGATTAAACCCAAAGCAAATTGGATTAAATACAGTGTGACTGAAACCTCCTCTCTCTCTCTTCTTGTTTTGTTTTTTTTTTTTTATCTTGAGTCAAAGGTGAAAAAAAAATCCATTGGTTCCAGGCATATGGCTCATAACTTTATTATCATTTTTAAAGCTTTGATTACACTTTAAGAAACAATCTTTTTTGACAGAGTTCATCTGTAGTTTTAAAAACTTATTTGTTAAATTTCTCTCCATAAATTGAGTAGATTTGAGAGCAGATCATTAAATACTCAGCAATAATTGTAGAATACACACACACATATATAGTGGTGGATTTATTATATTTTTATACATGTTTCATCTTCAAAAATGATGAGGAAGTAATGCTTCAAAATGAGCTTTAGGTAAAATTGGACAGCCTATCTTCACAACAATATTATTTGAAATCATCACGTTGTAGTCTAGGAAGTCTATGAAATTTACTCTGCTAGATTTTGCCATATTATCTTAAATGCAAAGATTAAATAAGAATTTTACACTAATGTTATCAATTCCTAGGAACTAATCTTATCATTTTATCATGACCATATCAATGCAATTCCCATATCTTAGACTACAGCTATCGTACACTTAAGTAATATATAGCTAAGGGTTATGCAGTCTGTCCTTATTCTCTTGGGTCATTTAATATTGTAATCCAGTTACACTCCAACATTTTCATTATTAAGCTTAGGACCAATTCTTCAAAAACTACCACTAATCCCAAGTCATTGGAAGATCATGCTTATTAATTCCCATGAGGTTCAGTTAGATGTTTGTTTGGCTATAGGCCACCTTAATTACACAACAAAAGAAAATCTCCACAAGATGAAGAGAAATTCAAATATTTTATGAGTGAATATTGGTCTTTGAAGACACACAAATGAGGTTAGACCTGGATACTAACAATCATGATGTACACTTTCTTCAGTCATAAAAGGTTAATGTGTGGAGAAATGAAGAAAGGAAACCCTTTTACACAGGAATATGGCTTTTATTCCATTGCACTGTGTTTACCAAGGAAAGTAATCTTGGTTGAAAGCACCCATGCGATTAAAGGTTAAGGTACCATTGGCACATCCTTACCCATCTAGAGATTTCTTACAAGAGAAAAATGGTAATGTCTAGAAATGTTAATTTGATTAAAAAAAAGATCAGGAAGCATTTTTTTCATGGAAACTTGTTAATTCTTTAATCATTAAATTTCACAGATATCAACTGAACCAGTGCCTCATTTGATGAAACAGGGAAAGTAATGGAAGCTGCTAAGAAGTAGGTTTGCCTTGAAAATAATAGATGGGCTCTTTTGCATGTACTTAGGCTATGTTATTTCTGATAGAAAAATGACTTGTTTCATTTAAACTAATAGAGAATTACAATTTAAACCATATTAGTTTCAATTTTTATAGACAGAATGTAATGTAATTAACACTATTTTTTTAAACATGATACATGTATTATTAATTTTTATTCCTTAAGGTCCATAAAAGTGAACCACGTTCTTTTTTAAAACCAATGCCTGACACATGAATGAGTTAAGAATCGCATAGAGTTTCAGAGTAGTCAAATAGTAATAAATTATCACTATCAACATTGATTGTTCCCAACTACTAAGAATTATCTTTTGTCAGATAAGAAAGAGAAAAGGATATTTGGTTCATATATTTATTTTAAACTTACCAGTTTATATATTTACTTAGAGGATATTCCAAATTATTTTCTTTTGGTTTCAGTTATAATTAACACTATTGTAAGAATAATAATTTGTTAGTATCTCAGAGAGTAGATTTTAAAATGTTTTAATGGTGACAAGAAGAGACAATTTGCTTCATGGTTACCATCAATAAATTCTCTGAAATGATGATATGAGATACTTGGAAACTGGTACTCATTTTAAATCTTAGTAATTTTGCCTTGTTAATCCAGTAATTATAGGTTTGGCATGTATGAAGAGTATTAATTACCTTTTTATCTTTGATATTTTAACATATTATGTTATTTTTATAAATTACTTATTCGTTTTTATAAAGAAAAAAATGCTCATAACAAAAAGTAAATTCAGGGAAACAGAAGTTCAATAAATACTGTAATATTCAAAATCCCACTTCCTTTAATTACTTACAAAATACCTAAAGGTTCCTTTGACTTCATCAATTAACATTTTGACAAATAACTTTCATTAGTTATATTTTTATATGTGTATATGTACACATTCATGCATATATATGTTAATATTTTGCACAGAGTGAATTATAATAGGTCATATATATTATTCTCTAACTTGCTTTTTTTTAATTTCCTTTATTTATTATAATTTTTTAAAAAAGCCATTACAGAATCCAATTCAATTTCCAGCTGCCTTTGGTAGTCTGATAATGGAAACACACAATCCACCATTAAATTTTGCTAGTTGAATCTTGTAAACATTTTCTAAGCAAACTATGCATTTCTCTAAATAGTTATTGCTGTATCTTAGCTTAAGAGATATAATTTTTCTTATAATCTTTTTTTTTATTATTAAACCATAGCTGCGTACATTAATGCAATCAAGGGGTACAATGTGCTGGTTTCATTACAATCTGAAATGTTTTCATCAAACTGTTTAACATACCCTTCATGGCATTATTTTAGGGGTCAAGGTGATGTTTTCTTAATAAAATTTGTTGGGTAGTATCCCTTCTTTTTCTATATTTTGGAAGAAGTTTAGTAATATAGGTACTAGTTCTTCTTTAAATATTTGGTAGAATTCTGATGTGAAGCCATCCGGTCCCGGGCTTTTCTTTTTAGGGAGATATTTTATGGTTGATGCTATTTCAGAACTTGATATACGCCTGTTCAACATTTCCTCTACACTGTGGCTAAGTCTTGGTAGGTGGCATGCTTCCAAGTATTGGTCAATTTCCTTCAGATTTTCATATTTCTGAGAGTAAAATTTCTTGTAATATTCATTAAGGATTTTTTGAATTTCTGAAGGGTCTGTTGTTATTTCCTCTTTACCATTTCTGATTGATGAAATTAGAGATTTTACTCTTTTTTTCCTGATAAACCTTTTTCCAAAGGTTTATCTATTTTATTGACCTTTTCAAAAAACCAACTTTTGATTTATTGATCTGTTGTATAAGTCTTTTGTTTTCAATTTCATTTAATTCTACTGTAATTTTGGTTATTTCTTTTCTTCTGCTCAGTTTGGGGTTGGAATGTTCTTCCTTCTCCAGTTCCTTAAGATGTTCCATTAAGTTGTTAACTTCCTGTCTTTCTGTTCTCTTGAGGAAGGCTTGCAGTGCTATAAATTTCCCTCTTAGGACTGCCTTTGCAGTATCCCAGAGGTTCTGATAATTTGTGTCTTCATTGTCATTTCGTTCCAAGAATTTAGTAATTTCCTTCTTAATCTCTTCTATGACCCATCTATCCTTCAGCATAAGGTTATTTATCTTCCATGTTTTTGTAAGAGTATGAAGATTCCTGTTGCTATTGAGCTCAACTTTTACTCCATGATGGTCAGAGAAGATTCAAGGAATAATTTCTATTCTTTTAAATTTGCTGAGGTTAGACTTGTGACCTAAGATGTGATCAGTTTTGGAGTATGTTCCATGGGCTGATGAGAAGAATGTGCATTCAATTTTATTAAGATGAAATGTTCTGTAGATGTCTGTTAAATCCAGTGATTGAATGGTTAAGTTTAAATCTAAAATTTCTTTACTTAGTTTCTTTTTGGAGGCTCTATCCAACACTGCTAAAGGAATATTAAAATCTCCAACTACTATGGAGCTGGAGGAAAGCAAGTTACTCATGTCTATTAGAGTTTTTCTTATAAATTAAGGCGCATTCTGGTTGGGTGCATAAATATTAATAATTGAAATCTCATCATATTGAGTAGTACCTTTAACAAATATGAAATATCTGTCTTTATCTTTCCTTACTTTGGTTGGTTTAAATCCTATTGTATCTGCAAATAAGATCGCAACATCTGTTTTTTTCTGTTTTCCTTTTGCCTGGAATATAGATGACCATCCCTTCACCTTGAGTCTATATTTATCTTTTAAGGTAAGGTCAGATTCTTGTATGCAGTAGATATCTGGCCTAAGTTTTTGTATCCATTCAGCCAACCTATGCCTCTTTAGAGGACAATTTAAACCATTCACATTAATTGAAAATAATGATAAATCTTTAGAAAGTCCATTGGACATTTTTAATCCTTTCATCACTGTGGAAGTTGAAATTTGATAAAAAGTTTCTGGGTGAGTCTATTTTTATGGTGGAGAATTGCGCTGGTCATTATGGAGGATAGGTCTGAGACTATCCTGGAGAGCTGTTTTAGTTATAGCAAATTTCTTCAACATGTGGATGTCATTAAATTATTTAATTTCTCCATCATAAATGAAACTCAGTTTGGCCGGGTACAGGATCCTGGGTTGAAAGTCATTTTTTTTTTTTAGGAGATTAAAAGTTGATGACCATTCTCTTCTAGCTTGAAAGATTTGATCAGAGAGATCTGCAGTTATTATAATATTCTTCCCCTTGTAGGTAATGGATTTCTTACATCTGGCTGCTTTCAGAATTTTCTCCTTCATATTAACTTTAGTGAAGTTAATTATGATTTGCCTGGGGGATGTCATAATCAGGTTGAGTCATGCTGGGGTTCTGAAACTTTCTGCTATCTGAATTTCAGAATCTCTTGGCATGTCTGGAAAGTTATATTTCATAATCTCATAAAGAAGAAACTCTGTGCCTTGTGACGCCACTTCATTATTTTCAGGTATCCCTATAAGGCGAATATTGGTTTTCTTCGAGTTATCCCAGAGCAGTCTGAGAGAATGATCCATTTTTGCTTTCCATTTCTCTTCCTCTTTGGAAGTTTGGGAGTGTTCAAAAGCTTTGTCTTCCATGTCAGAAATCCTTTCTTCTGCTTGCTCCATTCTGTTATTGAAGGATTTGACTGTATTTCTCAGATCTTTGAGGGCTGCAACTTCTTGCCTCAATGTGTCAAAATCTTTGGTCATTTTGTCTTTGAATTTGTTCAATTCTTGAGACATCTTTTGGGTCATCTTTTGGATTACTGCTTGAAATTCTAATTCCATCTTTTCCTCCATTGCACTGATCTTGTTTTCTATCCAGACTCTGAATTCGATTTCTGACATCTCAGCCATTTGCTTATGCAAGGGATCTTGTGCTGTATCTACCTTGTCGTTCCTTGGTGAAGTTGATCTACTCTGATTATCATATTGCCAGAGTTTTTCTGTTGATTCCGCCTCATGATTATTTTTCACTGTTGCCTATGCCGTCCTCAGAGTTGGGGAGGTGTCTATCCTAGATCAGACCCTATAGGATCACTCTTGGTCAAAGTTCTTTGTCCCTCAAGAACTGCAAGTTTCAACTTCCAGCATTCCCCTCTACTCTCACCCTTAGGTCTGGAAGCCTGTCCTCCATGGAGTCCAGATTCTTGAACATTTTCTTGAGGGGTGAGGATGGGGCGCCGACTGTTGCTGGTCTGTGCTGATTTTCTGGCTCGGGAGTGGTGAGGAAAGTGAGCTGAGACAAGGTCCAGTTGGAGTGGCAATCCCCTGAGGCAAGGAGCAGCAGCTGTAGCTGTGGGAACCTAACTTGCTTTTTTTACACATTATAGTGTATGAAAATTTTCTATGTCAAAAATGAATATTTGTAATTTAGAAGTAGGGTGCGCAATATTTATCCAAGTGAAGGTTGTGACTTATTAGTAAGTTATGAAATTAGTCTGCTGCAATTCTTCTAAGGCATTATAAAGGATATAGAATAGTAACCAAAACAGCATAGTACTAGCACACAAATGGAAACATATACTTATGGGTCAGAACAGAGAGCTAAGAGATGAAATCATCTTCATATTTCCATCTGATTTTTGACAAAACATATGCTGGGGAAAATAATCCCTGTTCAACAAATGGTTCTGGGAAAGTCACAAGCTACATCACAGTGTAAAATGTATTTCATATTGTGGATTGCAGTAAAAATTAACTTTGATAGCACATTCCAATAGAGAGTAGGGCAATGATTTTGAAATGATTTCTGTAGCAGGGTGGACTTACCTATACTCCATCTTCCTCCTCTTCCCACCCTAACACTGTTCCCTCCACAATAATCATTGCCAATTTCTGCCATAGCAATTTTTATTATAAGGTGTGCTGTTTGTGGTGGATTTTTGGCAGACCAAAAATAGAAATGAAGGTTTGGAGCCCATTGCTCAGTGGGTAGGGTGCGGCCACATAAACCGGGCCTGGCGGGTTTGAACCCGGCCCAGGCCTGCTAAACAACAATGACAACAACAACAACAAAAGTCCAGGTGTTGTGCTGGGCACCTGTAGTCCCAGCTACTTGGGAGGTTGAGGCTAGAGAATCACTTAAGCCCATGACTTTGAGATTGCTTTGAGCTGTGATGCCATGGCACTTTACTGAGGGTGACATAGTGAGAATCTGTTTAAAAAAAAAAATTAAGAGCGTGCAAAAAGTTCTTAACTCAGTAGGCTTAGGGGTTGCTTATTTGAAAGTTCTAAGAGAGTCTTTACCTGAGCCCTTGGTCCGTGCTAGATAGTTTATGCTAACAATGTGATTTACGGTGCATACCTGTTTTCATATGCCTGAGCTTTTGGACTATGTGTACCAGTTTGACCTTTGGAGGTCTGAAGACTGAATAGCTGAAGTTACTCATGTCAGTGCTCTACCAATTGACTACCAATAAACTCTGGGCAGGAAAGCTCAACTGAGCTTCCCTAGTTGGCAACACTCATATAGGTTGTCACATATTATTGCTAGGAAAATTAAGTAGTGTCTTTGCAACTTCACTAGGAGAGGACAGCTGGAAACTTGGGCCTGATTTCTCCTGGATTTCACCCAATGCATCTTTTTCCTTTGTGGATTTTAACCTGTATCCTATTGCTGTAATAAACTGTAACTGTGAGTGGAAGAGCTTCTCTGAGCTCTGTGAGACCTTCTAAGTCATTAAGCCTAAGGACAGTCTTAGACACTTCACCAAAGAGTGATTAGCCTTATCATTTTTTAACACCCACAAATTATCCCATTGTATGAATACACTATAATGTACTTTACCAATCCATTATTGATGGACATTTGCTTTCCAGGTTGTTTTTGGTTTCTTGATAATGTGTAATCCTGTATATTCAACTTTTTCAATTTATTGAAACTATGATTCATGCCATATCTTTACCAATGGGAAAGGCAAACATGTGTCTTATTTTTATTTGCGTTTTCTGATTATAATATCGAGCCTGAATATTCAGTTCTATTTACTGGATCTTTACAGTTCCTCCTTTGAGAACTGCCTATTTCAAGTTTACCATTCAACATTGTAATAGAGCACACAGTCTTTTCTCTTATTGCCTTGTACTTTATTTTGGATGACTTGAGCAGGTTAGTAAATAAGCTTGAAATATAAAATATTTCAAAGCAAATGTAGTTATATTTTCCCAGTGCTTGACAAAACTTGGCCTAAATGCTACAAAAGTGTTGGAAGCAGGACTCCTGCCAAGACAGCATTAGAGAATAAGAGATTCATATACTTTCTTGTATGTATTGTTTGCTTTAGAAATGGCTAAAACTGTGTGTTGTCATTTAGTTTCAACTATTCATTTTGCTTAGCAAAACTCTTCTTTTTCTCCTAAGGTATTGCTGAATAAAATTCAATTCCACTTTGGTCAAAGAAACTCTTTGGATAATGGAGTTTAACAATAAAATGGCAAAGGAAAAAGTTTTACAATTGTTATGTATGATTTTTTTTAAATAAAATGACTGGGTGAATGTGTAAGTGCTTTATACTTAACAACTGAGCATCAGTTGTTTTTTATTCCCAATTATACAAAGAGTCAGCCTCATCTTTGGCAAGTGTATTACTATCAGGTTCTCTGAGAGAAACTCATTTAATGTTAGGCATGCTTACCATGTGTGTGTAACATATTGTACTCTCAATTTAGTTGTATAATACATAAAAATGTATACTATATATCCATAGCAATTGGCTAACCTTCAGAGAGGGAGAGAGAAACAAGCCTGCAAGTATCAGCTGAATACTTGGAGAGGCATAAAAATCTTTGTAAGGACCCTAGGTCACCATTAATGCTGGAGAAATAGAGAATAACAAATGAAGCATCTTTCAGCATTTTTTAAGAATGGTTTTTCTCCTTTAAATAAATGTTATATTACTCTAGGGGACTCAGCTATGCCTTACATGTATGTATCCTTCTGAAACTGGGGCATTATTTTATAGGGTGGAATATATTACTGATAACTTTAAGTATTATTATTACTGCCATTATATTATGAATGTAAGCAAAAGGTTATTTATAACTTACAAGTATTTTCACATTGTTAAATGTCATGACGTAAGCTCTTATGTCTTCTAGAAACATGTAAATGCACTTGGGAGAAGAAATTGCTCAGTAAATACGTACATTGACATATTTTAGAAGTAATTTACAGTTTACAAAAAAGCTTTCACTTCTGTGACTTTGCCTCTTTCTTATGAGGCCTTTGTGGGAGGCTCTGTATTCTGACTCTTTAGGGAGGAGTAAATGGTGGTTTCCAGAGATTATGTACTCTGCCCAAATTTGCAACTGGTACAATAAATGATTGTTGTTCTTGCTTCATTTATTTGTTTATTCATTCAGGCCAATGATGTGTCTGTCAATCAGTCTATAACTGATGAAAACTATAATTAAAAAATATTTAAAAATATATTCAATGAATACAGCTAAGGCATTTAGCCTGAAATCATATGACTAAAATGTATTGTCTTCCTTGGTATCAGAGAGATGAAAAGGTGTGGTCTCTCTGAGGAAGGAGTGATGGTATATCTGGGGTGGGTTGGAGAGGACCAGCACTGTCAAGAGTTTTGATGGTCAGTACTGCAAATCCCCGCAAAGGAACCACAAGGCACCCCAGAACCAGGCCAAGAAGAAAGCTGCCGCTGTTCTGAGGAAGCCAGCTGACACTCCATATCCCTGTCAACCTCTTAGAATATACAGGAAAAGGACACTGTCAGTCTCAGAAAAAGTCATTGCCTAAACACTAAGCCTAAAATATACTTTCACACTCTGTGGGATAAACACATGTAAACATTTTTTAATTGACATTTTAGTTTTATTTTGTTTCTGATCACATGACAATTAGGATTCAATGAACAAAGTTTAGAATGTACAGATATGAAATTTTGAAGGGAATTAAAAACACACAATCTTAATCTTGCCATAGGCATATATGTTGTATCTTCCCTCATTTGTGTATTATTTCCTCAATAAGACTACTCTGTATTTATAATTTAATTTATATCCTTTTTATATTAACATTGTAAATTAGAGGTTTTCCTGACATTGTAACTGATAGTTACACTGATAGTTTCACTGTTGCTGTTGTGGTTGAACACTTCTTTTGATTATAGATTTTCCTAGTTATAAGCAGTATTGTTTCTACATCTTTTTTGTGTTTTTTAAAATTATTTTGTTTTACTTACCAAGAATATTATTTTCCTGAATCAGATCACCATAAACTGAATTGCTGAGTCAAAGGCATACCATTATTTAGCATTTGATATATGCTATCAAATTTGTTCTTCAGAGCATGGTCTTTGTTGGAGCTTCAGCAGATTTTAATCATCTTGTATATCACTACATATTAGAAACAGTAACTCTTTATAATATTTGGTTCAGATATTTGTTTTGGTTTATTTTCTTTCATTACAACACATAATATTCTTAAAGTAGAGGCTTCTAATAGGTTCAAATTTACGCAGTTTTTTTCATTGTAGTTTCTTTCATTAGTGTTTTATTTTTTAATTTTAATTTAGAAAGTCATGAAAGATTTTTAAGCAACAGATGTAAATATCTCCAAATATCTTTACTGTCAATAACATGGGCTATAGTGGGAACTGTTGTAGCAATGTATTGCTTCTGTAAATGATAATCTACTGGTAGGAAGTTGAAATTACATGCTGAGGATTTTAGCACATATGTCTCCTAGGAGGACAGTTATTTTAAGCGATTTTGTAGAAGAAATTAACATATTTGACTTTCTCCATTTTTTGTAGCATATAAGAAATTGTTTTTTTTTTTAATCCATTCAAACTAAGGTCAGAGTCTTCACAAAATACTTGTAATAAATTCTACTTTTAGATTGATTAGAATTAGCATATGAATTAAAAACCCTAAACAGTACCCACAGTGGTGGACTTGATTGTCCATTCTTTCTTTTAGACTAATAATATGGAATATATTCATTTAAGTGGTGTTAAAAGACCCACCTTAATAAAAAGCTTATTTTTTCACGAGTTTCCTGCATTATAAATTATCCACTCACTTCATCTCACCACTTTTGTTTAAACAGAAGTACAGAAAATAACTAGCCAGCTGGTCAGTATGTCTGCTTTCTCTGGTGCCAGATTTCAACGTTCAATTGACTTCTGCATTCCTAGATGCCATGACAGACCCTTTCTCAACCAAATAACCATGTAGGACATTAATTTACAGAACTGTAGCAAGAAGGCCCTAAATTTCAAAATTTGCTTGAAAAATTTCTTCTTGTACCCTGGTGAACAAAATGGAACATACATGTCTGAATACATGGATACTTTGCATGAGTTGGGTTAGTTTTTATGATGAAAACATACTCTGCTTGAAAATTGATATCAAACTAGAAGGAGTTAGATTTTGTTCAACATTTTTATCTGTGACTCTGGTAAAGAGATGGTTTACTCAGCCAATTTATAGATGCTACATGGATGATGTATTTGACGACAGCTTCAGTATCTAAAACAATCTCAACAGGCTGCCAAAATATTCTAAAATCCAGCAAGGTTAACTATAATGGGAGTGAATACAAGATTCTACACTTGAGGGTTCTCAAGACCTCAGATGTGGATGTAGAATACAGGAAACAAGTAGCTGAAAATAGAACACTGGCTTGGGCAGTCTCCATTCTGTCCTATTTAAGTACAACACCTCAATGTGAGATAACAACATTGTATAACTCCCTTGGAATTTTATGAAATTTTATCTCTGTTAATAAGAGCCAAGCATCAAAAACAGAGGGGATGACAGTTTCACTTTAGACTTTTTAGATTAGACAACACTTAGTTGTCTTTTTAGTGTTAGACAACACTTAGATTAAAGTTCTCAATCCTAGAGGCCTCCTTCAAGAAAAATTTGACAAATTGGAGCTCATTAGAAGCAAGTAATATGAAATGAGTGCGATTAAAGTCCAGCCATAGAGATTTGGTTGAGGATGTCCTTTCTTTGCCTTCTCTATTCTGGGGAAAGTTCCTCACTTATTTTTCATTTTCAAAATTCTGACACTTTTAGCCAGACATTTGGCCAGATATTTTGTAGAATAGCCCTCCATTTGGCCTTGTCTAAAGTATCTTCATGATTGAATAATAGGCTTGTGTATTTTTAGCAAGAATTTTACAGCAATGATATATAGTGCCCTTCCTAGAGAATCATCCAGGAGGCATATTATATCAATAAGCCATATTATTGATGAGGTTAACTTTAATCATCCGTTTTTTTTATTTTTTATTAAATCATAAACACATAGATCGTGTGTACATTAATGCATTTGGGGGTACAATGTGCTGATATCATATGTAATTAGGAATGCTTACATCACACTGGTTAATTTACTTAATTATTGTCTTAAGACATTTATACTCTATACTAATAGATCTGACATGTACCCTTGCATTATGCACCATAGGTGTCATCCCACCATTCACCCTCTCTCCCTCTGACCTCCTGCCTTGTCTCTCCTCCTATCCCTCCCCTTCATCTTGGGCCATAGTTGTGATCTATTCTTCATATGAAAGTGTGAGTGATTGTAAATTAGTTTCATAATATTACTGAGTACATTGGATATTTTTTCTTCCATTCTTGAAATACTTTACTTAATAGAATATTTTCCAACTCCATCCATGTAAACATAAAAGAGGTAAAGTCTCCATCTTTTTTAAAGCTGCATAATATTCCATGGTATACATATACCACAATTACTTAATCCATTCATAGGCCAATGGGCACTTAGGTTTCTTCCATGACTTGGCTATTTTGTATTGAGCTG
>CAUYRH010091007.1:0-35688 GCA_963574655.1 Perodicticus potto
AGTGCTGTGGAGTCACAGCTCCCAGCAACCTCCAGCTCTTGGACTTAGGCGATTCTCTTGCCTCAGCCTCCCAAGTAGCTGGGACTACAGGTGCCCGCCACAACACCCGGCTATTTTTTGATGCAGTTTGGCCAGGGCCGGTTTTGAACCCGCCACCCTCGGTATATGGGGCCGGCGCCCTACTCACTGAGCTACAGGCACCACCCCCAACTATTGTTTTATTTGACTTTTTAATAGCAGCCATTCTGCCAGGGGTAAGGTGATATCTCATTGCATTTTAATTTGCATTTCCCTGATGATTAGTAATGTTGGGGATTTTTTTCAAATGTTTGCTGGCCATTTGTCTATTTTCTTTTGAAAAGCTTCTGTTCATATTTTTGCCCACTCTCTAATATGGTGGATTTGTTTTTTTCTTGCTGATTAATTTGACTTCTTTGTAGATTCTGTGTATTAGCCCTTTCTTGGATGTATAGCTTGCAAATATTTGCTTCCATTGTATAGGTTATCTATTTGCTGTGTTGATTATTTCCTCTATTGTTCAGAATCCTTTTAATTTAATCAAGTCCTATTTATTTGTCTTTGTTGTTGCTGCAATTCCTAGAGCACAGATTTTTAACAACTATGACACTGGAATTATTCTCCTATAGCAAAGAGTATTATTATGAAGAGGAACTTTTCTAGTTTTTCTCTCATGAAAATATGTATGTCATATACAAATACTGGCAGAAGGGTCAGAAAAGATCTCTAGCCTCTTGGTGATATAAATCCACCTGTTATAAGGACAGAGATAAATCAAGGGTCATGACAGCTACAGGCTCAGTGAACAAAAATGCATCTCCAAATACAATAGCCATGAAAATGCCAGTAAGAAGGTCCCTAACAACTTGGAGTTTAACCCAGTTCTCCAAATTTTTGTTGTTTTTGAGACAGGGTATCTTTCTGTCACCTGGGCTAGACTGAAGTAGCATCATCATAGTTCACTATAACCTCAAACTCCTGGCCTCAAGTGACTCTCCTGCCTCAGCCTCCTGAGTAGCTGAGACTACAGGTCATACTACCATGCCTGGGTAATTTTTCTATTTTTGATAGAGGTGAGGTCTCGCTCTTGCTCAGGCTGGTCTCAGACTCATGGCTTCAAGCAATCCTCCCACCTCATCCTCCCAAAGTGCTAGGATTAGAGGCGTGAGCCACTGTAACTGGCTCTACATTTATTTGATATGTATTTCTATCAGCAAAAATAATCTTGAGCATGCATGCTCAACATGGAAAATTATATGCATGCATTACTGTCAATTCACAGATTAAACATTAGGAAATATTAATTTATTTCTAATTTTTGGTGCGAAAAAGAAATCTAGCATGTGGGTAACATGAATTCCATCTTGGAAGCCCTAGGTTAAGCTTTTTATTTACAGTAATGAAGTTCCATGACCTTTAACAATTTACAATATTATAGGGGTATAACATCAACCACTGCGGGCAGAAAACTGCCATGCCAAGCAGATTGCTAGGCCAGATAAAGAGCCTCCTGCCCAGCCCGCACCTGCCTCTCAATGAGGTTTTAAGCAACTGTACTCAGAGGCTTGAGTACACTGAATGGTGAAAATTCATAAAAGCTTTGTGTCTTTATCAAAATGGAATTACCTTCCCCAAAATAAACACTTCCAATATTATAGTTAGAAACTTTTAAAGAACCCAAGGGGCTTAAGAAATGAATTTTCTTAGCCAGAAAACATTATAGATAAGATATACACAGATATATACAATACATCATATATAGGGAGATATATATAATACATGATATATATAATAAGATATCATATATCATAGACAAGTACACATGAGATAGGAAAGGTGTTTTCTGGGACCTTCAAGGTGTCACTGTTGGAATTCTTCACACATGAGCAAAGGGCTCAGCACACAGCAGATACTCAAGAAGTATTTGTTAAACAAATGAAGGGCATATCCTAAGATCTTTCAAGTATCACTATTATAACTCTCCCATGCCTTTGTGGGGTCTTTGGGATTCAGAGTGAACAAAAAAACACAACCCCCATCCTCAGGGAGCCCCCCGTTTATAGGCAGCACTCGGTTCCACACAGCAGAGTGTGCAGGGTGCAGGCCTAGCTCCATGCTAGACTGGACTTGTGCCTTCCCTCATCCAAAGTCTTATAAAACAAGAAACATCTCTAAATGCCCAGGAGACTTTTAGTATAACCTTGAATGACAGAAAGAAATGGAGAACCACTCTGACTGTGACTTTCTTATGGCCCTATAATTCTGTTTACAAAAATCATGGCCCCTCACCTCAATGAGTAAAGGGGCATGATTTCACTTAATCTTGACTTAATCTTATCCGTGATCAAATTTCAGCCAATCTATAACTTGTAACTAGAATTTATCAGGAAGCAGAAACTCTTAAAAATAGCATCATCTAACCACAAAACTAAGGTCATGAGAAGGATACAGAAAAACAGTAATAACATATGTTGTGTTCATCGATAGAAAGAGCAACATCTCTGTACTTCCAATAAAATTACATAATTTTGTAATCACCATTAAAAGCATCTAGTGAGCAATTTAGCTTTGTGCCTAATGTGGCCTTATATAAAACATCTATAGGTCTGTTCACAAACAGATTCATAATAATTGGTATTAAGTGTCCATTCAGCCTTTAGTAACTCGAGAAGTTAGTTCAGGTATAGTACGAATGCTTCCAGAGACACTGACATTTTTAAGATGTCAATATGTTGGTTACATTTCCCACGTGGTCACATTTCTTCTAAGTGTTTTATAGAGTGGGCCAAAATATGAACAGAAGCTTTTCAAAAGAAAATAGACAAATGGCCAGCAAACATATGAAAAACACTTGTAGAGTGATCTTCCTTTTCCAATGACCCTACCTATCTGGAAACAGAGCAGCAACGTCCCCTTCTCACAGCAAGAAAATTTGCCAAGGGAAGAGGAGCCACAGCCCAAAGCAGCTGGATCAAGAGTCTGCCATAAAGAAACAGTCCTCCTGTCCTTGAGGCAGAGCTCTTCCTCCATCTGCCCCACACCTCCTGGGACAGAGGAGCATCAACCAGCCCACAGTTGAGTGACTCTACACGTCAGGGAGCTTGACCACGTCAGAGTGAGGCTCAGAGGAGAGGTGGGCAGGGAAAGAGACAGTAAAGCATAAGGCCCATTCCGAACTCAACATAGAGAGGAGAATCTGCCCTGTCTGGGGAATACCCACCTTCCAGTTGAGAACTGCCCAAGACAGTCCACCCCCGAGGCAACTCCAGATGGGTCAGAGCCAGCACGAGCTCCTCGTCCAAAGCAGGCAGGGCTCCCACCGTCAGGGCAAAGGGGGTGAGCAGAGTCTGATGGCTGCAGGCCGTGAGGCGGTCTGCCTGGGTCACCAGCAAACGGGCCAGCCTGCACGCCATGTTGTCCACATAGGTCACCGAGCCGGAGCCCATGGTCACTGGGGAGTAGCCTTCTGAGCAGAGGCACACGGACACTGTCACCGTCTCCTGAAGCCCACGGCCTGATAAGAAGACAGTGAACAGTTCACCCGACGTCTGCAGGAGCTGCTCCCCCAGGCTCCAACGTGCCAGCTCAGCCACACTGCTGAAGCTGACAGCACGCCAGGAGGACAGGGCAGAGAGGAAGCTGCCCATTATCTTCACACACTAGACCTGACCCCCAAGTTCTGTCAGCAACTCCCAGTTTTAAACTTAACCTTTATAAGTGGAGAGCACTTCGGTGTCTCTTCTCCTGTCCCTATCAAACACTGTCATCTGCCATACTTTCACGTTTGTCATCTTAAAGGGCTTTGCTCTTTTCTGCTCTGCCATTTCCTCCTGAGTCATGCATCCTTATGTATTTGTCTAGGTGAGAGGTTTACAAGATAGCATCACAAAATTATACAGGTTACTCGAATTCCAGAGTTTTCTTGAGTGTGAGTTAGAGTGGGTGAAGTCTCCTCAACAGAAAAGAAAAAAAAAATATATATATATATACATATATATTTTTTATGAATATATATATATATACAGTAGAACCTCCCTGGTTGACCACTTCCCTCCATTGACCACCTCCTTAAGGTGACCTAATTTTCACATACCGGACATGCACCACCGGTACACATCAGTACAGCAGGCCTAGTTCCTTATGTTCATCACCTCTGTATGTTGACCAGTTTTTTACAGTCCCTTGGGTGGTCAACGTGCAGAGGTTCTACTGTGTGAATGTGTATCTACACACACACGTATGTGTTGCCCCCCTCCTTCCGACAGCAGCCTTTCTGTCTTTAAGTGTTCTTAACACTTCTGAGCATGGTCACCCAACCCTGCTATCTATTCCTCTCTATGCTCCTTCCTTCTCATTCCCCCACTCTCCCATTTTGCTAAGGTTGATTCACATACATTTTTGTGCTGCCCTTGGCAGAATTTCTAAGAATTCGTGGTACCAAACCACTATAATAATGATAACCATGGCTGGTCAAAGAAGAGTTACTCAGCTACTATCAGTCCACAGTACCCTCTTGCCCCCAAGCAAATGGCTAATGGGTACAAGTCATTCCCACTCTGTTTTATTCTTCCCAAATGCTGTGTTGTAGGCCTTCAAGGAATAAGAGCATTCGAAGTTTACTAAAAGACAACTTCTGCCATTTTGGCATTGACTCATTTAAGAGTAGCTCAACGGTACAAGCACAGAATGCAGCCACCTCCTACCAAAGTAAACATGCCCAATGCATGCTTCATAAATCTGTTATATAAATTTCTGAAAAGTTTCCTTGGTAAACCTATAACCAGAGAAATGTAAGGTTTAGGAATAGAGACCATTCCCTGCCTCTAGGGCAGTGATTTTCAACCAGAGTGCTGGGCAAGGATCTTAGGGGTGCTGCAAAAACTTTTAAAGATCATTAATTAAATTATTTTTGAAAGAAGTTCAAAGCACAGTAGTATATTCTTTTTCTCACTTTTTTTTTTTTGACCGACATAATTTAAGTGTGCTGTGGAAGTTTAACTACAGGTTCAATGAGTGTGCCATGAGATAAAACAAAGTTGAAAAACACTAATCCGGGGACTCTTAAAATAAAGGCAAGAAACTTCACTTTTAAGTAGGTCACCACGTGCACATATAATCTAAAAGATTTCTTTAACATAAGGAGCGAGAAGGTGGTTTACGGCTATCTGCAAGTAAAGAAAAAGCGTAATGAAAAGTTTTGAAATTAGAAGTGGCACAGTTGTTATTATTTTTATCCTTTCACTATAAGAGACTTCATAAAAGAGAAAATCGAGAAAATACGGGAAAACTTTTAAGGCAGTTAAGTTTAGGAGCACCAGGATTATAGGCATCAGTCACTACACCCGGCCTTTGAGATCTTTTAATTGTACAGCCTATACCCCAACACTCTGAGAAGGGTCACTACCTCATCATGACACATTAACAGGACACTCTGATGTGTCCTCTGTCATCCTGGTGTTTACAGAAGACAACAGAGAGAATTACAGTTTTCAAAATGTGAATATTTTGAAACTGGGGAAAGAAAGTTCTAGAGTCTGGGATCCCACAGGGACGATTCTGGACTGAGGACCAAGGAAAGAATTGCAGAAACCAAAGGGAGCAAGCGGAGGAAAGGCTGACCCGAGAGGAAGAAGCGAGGAGGAAGAGAGAATGGAGACAACCTTTGTCAATGTCAGTTCTTCCTGAAGCAGCCCTGGCAATGGGCCTGAGATGACAGGAGGTGACACTTAGTACATAGTGTTTCCTCCACCTGACTGCATCCAAAGCACACCCACACCTAAGAGCTGGGTGTAGCCAGCAGGATGGGCCTGCGGGGCAAGTCACAGCTCCCAGCGAAGCTGCAGCACAGCTGGGAGGACCTCGAGTGTGCAATAACGCAGTGTGCGCGCTCTTCCTGACACGCACACAGACACTCTCCACACCCCTGGCCTCGAAGCACTGACTTCCTTTCACTCCCAGTTCTCCTCCTGGCCTATCTCCCTGGAGGGAAGATGCTTCCCAACAGAGGACACCGTACCTGGGACGCCGGATTGGAGAACGTTATCCTTGGCGCGCTCTGCAATCACGATGTGTCGCTGATGAGAGCCATCGTAAATAAAGTAAAACTCAGCATCTTCAGGAAGATAAACATTCTTGTCAAACTTCGCATAGACCGTCATCTGTC
Source organism: Perodicticus potto (assembly GCA_963574655.1). NCBI lineage: Eukaryota > Metazoa > Chordata > Mammalia > Primates > Lorisidae > Perodicticus > Perodicticus potto. The sequence continues at coordinate 6,182 of CAUYRH010091007.1, forward strand.
CCTGAAAAATAAATGAGGCAAGGCATTGTCACAATTCTTTGTCCTCACTTTAAGAAACCCTAATAAAAAGGGCTCGAGCCCCAAACAGTGTCATTTGCAGTATTCACTTCATGTGGCTGAGCTCAAATGTCACGAATCCTTCTTTCCAACAATAACACTTTTGACATCAGGGAAGATGCTTCCTGATACAATTAAGTATGAGTATCAAAGCTGGTTTGTTCTGTTTTTAAAGTTGAAAAAGTTCAGGGCATAGGGAAGAATTTTGTTTTAATTTACTAGATGTATGAGTACAATACTTCATTGCCTGTTACTTTATTTGATTCCTACCAGCCGAGCATCATTGCTTGTATTAATTCCTATCCTGTACCTGCAATACCACTGTTAGTGCAAAGTTTCAAGATAATTATTGTTACCTCTGGCCTCATCCCATACTAGATCATAGTAGGTTGTAAAACCTTAAATATTCACAAACCTTGCCAAATAAATGAAACTACTTCTTCCCACGCTTTCTGGGACTCTTCCATTTGCAATTTGTCTTCTCTGAGGGGTTTCCAAGTTCTCTTTCTTACCTAGCTGACCTCACGCTTTCTGTTAACAACTTCTCTTTGGCACAAAGCCCTACAAAGTGCCCTGGTCCCAAGGTACATTCTGAGGACACATATCAAAGGAAGCAGGGCAGCAGGCTAGGGCTCTAGAGTATATTATTACCCAGGGTTTTGTGGAGGGGCTGCCTGAGCAGTGTCACACCCCAGGGAGCCACAGCCAAGGTTGAGCCTGCCAGATCCAGATTGTCTCAGCACCCTGGAGGCTTTGAGGGATTCAGGATCCTCCCTACTAGAAACACGAAAAAGCAGTGCAACGTGGGGTCTCCCGGGAGAGGGTGCATTCCGCCCAGCCTGTGGGAGCGGCAGGGAAATGGAAACCAGAGGCTGGAAAGGGTCACCCACTTTGGAGGGCCTCCAGAGCTCAGCCCAGCATGGGAGAAGCATCTGGGCTCTGTGCTTGCTCAACAAAAACAGACCCGCTCTCTGAAATATAACCCCCACCCCCGTGACAGGAGAGAAAAGTGAACAGAGAGACGTCTATGCAGCCTCCTCAACATCTGTTTGCATTTGATGACTATCATCCCAGGAGACACTAAGAGTTAGGCCAATCAGGGGCACAATCGACACAGGGCTCCTTTTACCAAAAGGTATATAGCTATTTAATCTAAATTTTTTTAATTAAAAAAACTGTTTTCCTAGTGGTTTGCAATTCATTGCACACATGTAAAGTTATCTGAAATTATGAATTGATATAAATGCAAATGGTGGAGTTCTGAAAAATCACCAGTTTACAATTCTGAACTGCCCAGAGTATGGGAGTATTCCCACATGCACACACTCACACACACACACAAATGTAATCAATAGAATGTAACATGCCAAGAAAAATCTACCATACAATAGTTTCAAAAAAGTTCAGGAAGGAGATATGAAAAGCAAAAAACAATAACAAATGTCTGACATGACTGAGAGAGGAAACTTAGACAAAATTCCACTTCCTAAAAAAGGAAGAACAGCTTGCTTTCGTCAAGTTCCTGGTTACTAAAAGGACTGTTAACTATCCACAGATAGAATCTGACCTGACCTGCTCGTGATTTTCTTTTTAAATAAAAAGCCAAATTATATAAACAAAGCCAAGATTTTCACAGATCACAAGGATATCTAATCTGCATCTATTCAAAACAACGATCACATTACTATTTTATTTTATTTGGTTGGGTGAACAAGGACTACGGCTAAGGAAAGAGTTTAATTGCAACCCTTTCCAAAGCAATACAACCCCAAACAGCACAGTCTCACCATTCATTCCACCTCCCTTTCAAACCAAACCGCGCCTTACACTGGTAAAGCAGGTAACAATCAGGTGGGAAATAAGACACGCTCACCTGTTAAAGAGAGCTGCCCACAAGTCCTAACATTAAGAATAGAATCCAGCAATAAATGGAATCTCTTATTTGGTAATTACAAAGACACAAGAAAGACATGGTTATGAAATGTTACGGGAGAGGAAGGGAGAGGGGTGATATGAAAACCAACAGAGAGACCTGGTTAGACAGAAGGGGGTGCAAGACAGGGAAAGAAAATAGAAAGATAAAACAAGAACATTCTCATTCAGAAGAGCTAAAGCTCAAAGGAGATATTTAGATAAAGCTACTGAGGAGATGGGGAAGAACGGGCTTCCAAAAGATTGCATTGAAAAACAAGCACAGCATAAATAATCAGCCACAGGTGGCAATTTTGGAGGCAAGCTTAGGGTTTTTCTAATCACAGAGGCCACTGAAAATCTGCTGCTCTTCATAAAAGGCCACTAATTTCATATGCGGCAAGGAGAAACTCCGATTACAGAATTCTAGCGTGCTCGTTCACTTCCCCATCTGGAGTCAACTGGATGCTGTGGGCAAATGAAAACTGCAAACATCCCTAAAATGAAGGTCTTGGCATAAATATCAGAGTCACCCTGCTTCTTCACAGGATAGGGGTGTGTTATCACCTTTCTATCAACTCACGGTATCCCAAGTAAAAAGCACTCAAATATTTCACTGTAACGTCTAGAAACAGTAAGAGGCATGCTATGCAAAATTATCTCCCTGAATTGATCCCCTCATATAATCTATTCCAAACAAAATCCAAATTTCACTTTTTCAAGTGAAACTCAACAAGCTCATTCTAAAGTTCATGCAGAGGAGTAAATTCCCAGTACTAGAAACAAAAGTTTTGAGAGAGAATAATGTTTGTGCTGTGGGGGAAGGGCTAGAGCTTCCCCTCCACCAGGCAAAACATAAAAGCAAGCCAGGGTCACTTAAACATGTGATAGTAGCATAAAGACGGACCACAAAAGAACAGAGTCTGAGACAGATACATGTACCCATGGAAATTATGTAATAAAGTGGTATTTCAGATCAGCAGGAATAGAATGGTCTACTCAAAAATGGTTTTAGAACAACAGCTATCCATTAGGGATAAGACATGCTCCTATCAAATAATTAAATTTCCAATTAATTCAATATCTAACATAAATAGCCATTAAGAGCACAAAATTAGAAGACTGCTTAAAAGTTTTCATTGCTAAACAAATAGCAATTAAAGACATCTAGATTTCATCGACACTGATATTCCCTAAAGTATTAACCTTTTAAAAAATTTTCTTTTTCTTGTTTGAGACAGAGTCTCACTTTGCCACCTTAGTAGAGTGCTGTGGCAATATAGCTCACAGCAACCTCAAACTCGTGGGCTCGAGCAAACCTCTTGCCTCAGCCTCTGGAGTATTTGGGACTATAGGCACCCACCGCAACACCTGGCTGTTTTTTAGAGACAGGGTCTCATTCTTGTTCAGTCTAGTCTCGAACTCCTGAGCTCAAGGAAATCCACCCACCTCAGCCTCCCAAAGTGCTAGGATTACAGGCGTGAATCACAGTGCCCTGCCTTAAAATTTTTCCTATGTTTTGTTCATATGCCCAAGTAATCATTGCGCAGGTATACTTGTGACATAATACACATAGTAGCTAGTTTTTCCACATTGTTATTAATAAAATCTTTGGCACCGTTTTTAACTGCATTCCATCAAGTGGTTTACATTCCATAATTCCATGATTACCAGTACTTAAATATTCTTCTATTTTTGTACATTAAGAATACCGCTAACTTTATAACATTAGAAACAATGCAATAATAAACATTTTCATGTACACTTTTCAAGCTGTTACTATTTTAGAATAAAATTCCAGAAATGAGCCCATGAATGTAAACAAATTGTCACAAATTAACAAACTGCTTTCCAAAAATGTTATTATCAACTTTTATTGCCACGTGTGCTGGTCAAGTGCATCCTTTTCATCCCATCCTTGCCAAAACTATCTTTGGAATTATTTCCTGTGTTAGGAGATAATAAATAGCTCCTCACTGATTCAATTCATATTTTTGCCACTGCCACTGAAATTACTGCTCACTTTTCTAAAAGTCTATTACCAAATGGTGCATTGTTAATGACCAAATCAAATTTCAATTTAAAGAATTCTACTCTTTCCTCTTCTTTCAATATTTTAACATCTGCTTTAACTTATAATCTTTGCCTTTGGCAGGTCAAAATTTTCACTTTCCTAAGTGAGCCAGTTGGAATCGATCAATATTATTCCCTTTCTCCTTTGATTGGTGAAGTGTATCACCTCTTACCTACTCCTGACCAAATTAAAAAAACAAACAAACAAAAAAAACTCTTAAACATTCCAATAAAACTTCCACAAATAACATGGAAAACAGGAATAGCAAATGTGGAACAGAAAAGAGAAGCTCACCTATAATCCTAGCACTCTAGGAGGCCAAGGTGCGAGGATCACTTGAACTTAGGAGTTCAAGACCAGCATGAACAAGAGTGAAACCCTGACTCTACTAAAAATAGAAAAAAATAGAAGGGTATTGAGGCAGGTACCTGTGGTCCCAGCTACTTGGGAAGATGAGGCAGGGGGAGCCTTTGAACCCCGGAGTTTGAGTTGCTGTGAGCTAGGCTAAGGTCACGGCACTCTAGCTTGGGCAACAGAATGAGATTCTGTTTGAAAACAATTAAGTAATAAATTTAAATTTAAAAAAGAAAAAGCTAACTAATAATACTTCAACATATGCCAGCACAAAAATAAATTAAACCATTTTTTTTAACCATCAAGCATCTCTCTATCTAGAGAAATTCTACTTGTAAAACTCATCAATAATCAATAATTCTCAAAGACCAGGACTTCTTAATGCTGCGACATCTATGGATTTCTTCCCCCAAATTCAAAAAGGTATTAAATGTTTTCATCACCTAAACTATCTCGCCCAACTCTCTTACCCAAGTCAGGTGATTAAAGTGAAAATGGTTGTCAACACTAATTTGCATGTTCTAAAGATTTTTCATTGATCTAGGTCTCCAATACCTGAATAACTGAATAGCTGTATTAGCCTAATCCCTGGGGTATTCTTATACTAGCATATTCGGCTCCTTCCCCCCTTTCCTCCCTCTCACGCCCTATAAACAATACATCTGTATGTGATTATACTTTGTTAACAACAATGCTATTTGCCAGACAATAACTTTACCTGGTTTCTAAAATATCTAGCATGAGTGGGCAATAAACAAATATCGTATTTTCAAATTACGACAATGAGAATCAAGTGGTACATCTTTTTATAGTGGGGTTTCTTAATCGAGGGCCAAGGGAAGAGTCTGGAAGTGAATTTCAGATAATCTGAGAACCTCTCAAAATTATTAGCAAAACTGTTTTTGTATGTGTGCGTATGTATGTCCATTTTCTGATCAAAAGTTTATAGCTTTCATCATAGTCTCAAAGGCATACACAGATTCAGATCAGTTTATCAACTCTAGTTGTTACAGTAACAGGCAAAAGTGAGAACTTACTAAGTGCTTTTTAATAGTAGGGTCACCCTTTTAGATGACAGTAAGATGGTATTCTAGTATTATACACAGCCTTTAAAAGGTCATGATTTAGAGATAAAAGCATCATAAAAGTAAATATGAGTTGATATGTTAAATATTATAAAGAAAGTTTAATATGTGCCACGAAAACCATCACGCTACTATAAACACAGTGCTCTAAGTGAGCTATCGAATTTGATTCTTTATTTTCTATATTTGAAACTTGTCCTCTTTATAATAACAAAAATTCCAAAGGACATAAAAGATCTGAATTACACAATTAAAATCATTTGCCAAAAGAAATTATGACCATAAACTAAATGTATATATTAATATTTATAAAAGATACTCATTATTCAAACTTGTGCATTAAACCTAGGAATTCAAAAACTATAAACACGCAAATCAAAACATCTTGATGACTTTCACAAAATAAAACTGAAATGGCTTTGTTTCAGTAACACAGAGAATAAAGTAAAAAACAATTTAAGAAGGAAGTCAGCAAATGCCTCCAGATTCCTCCAAAGACAAGAAGCTGGCTTTAACCAGGTGCAGTGGCTCACTGTAACCCCAACTACTTGAGCGGCTGCGGTAGAAGGTTTGCTGGAAACCAGTACTTCGAGAATAGCCTACGGTGATAGAGCAAGACCTTGCCCCCAAACAAACAAACAAACAAAACAAAGCAAAACAAAAAAACACAGGAGCAGGCTCTTTAAAGTTCCTTATTGTGTTTCTTTTTCAAATCCCTAACTAACAAACTTCATGATAACTTAGAACTCCGAAGGCTATGTTAACCAGTTTGATGAAAATATTTCAAATGGTATATAAAACCAGCACATTGTACCCCATGATTGCATTAATAGTACACAGCTATGATTTAATAATAATAAAAAAAGAAAACTTAGAACTCCTAGAAGTTGAAAATCAATAGCTGATATTTTAAGCAGATATTAGTGGGAAATGTAAAGAGTTTGGTATAAGAAAACTTAAATTATAAACTCTACTCTTCCATTATCCTGATCATCCTTGAGGAATAAAGGCCCTACACTTGGTCCCCAAATAATCAACTACATAAAAAAGAATGAAGCAACATGCAGCTTAATCGTTGGACACGAGTTGGAGTTTTAGTCGATCATCAACTAGTATCATGGGGACAGCAAACCACCCAACCCTGTGTTGATGAAAATCTAGGACAGCGGTTAATCTGTGTGCGGCCCATTTGTAACAATGAAAATGCATTGCGGCATTAGGAAGGTTGAGAACCACTGATCTAGGAACTCCCTAAGGGAAGAGTATAGCCCAGTCCTGCTCTGTACCTGTAAGACATACCTGAGCCGTAGAATACTGTCACAAAAACACAAAGCAAGCTGACAATGCATTCAGAGGAAAAGGACGAGGATGCCAGAGGGTTACCAAAACCGTGTTGTCATATATAGAACAAATGAAGGAACTAGACTGTTTTGTCAAAGAAGAGAAAATGCATGGGTAAATAGTCACCACTGCAAATGTCTGAGGGTCTGTCATGTAGACAGGGATCAGACATGTTCTGCAAGCCCCAGGGGAAGAGCCCAGAACAATACAGGGAAAGACAGGGCACAGAGTTCAGCTCCACAGGGAGAGCCCTTTAAAGATCAGAGATGTCCGAAGATGACAGGGATACCAGCTCAGGAGAAAAAGCACTACAGTGCGTTCATTGGTTTTTCTATCTTCTTATTTGTTCTGGGGTGGGAGGCCAAAATAGCTTACAGACCTATCTAGTCTCCGGAGTCTAGAATCTATAATATCTGGTATAGAATTCTAGATTGGCCGTTTCAAAAGTGAGTGCATCTAGATGTGTTTATTTTTAAATTAATTTCTCCCTTATATTTTGCTATGGCTCATTGTTCTAATTCCTTGGGTCGATGCTTAGTTTATTTTTATTCTCTGTATTAATGGTTTTCAAACTGAGATCAGGGGAGCCCTAAGTCATAATGGAAGGATGTTGGGGTTCACAAACATTCCTTTTAAATTTCATTTGAGGCCACATGTGGTGGAGCTGCATGCCTACAGACCAGCAATTTGGGAGGCCAAAGTGGGAGGATCATGTGAGGATCATGTGAGGCCAGGAGTTCAAGACCAGCTGGGGCAATATAGTGAGACCTATCTCTATAAATGAACAAAAAAACTAGCCAGGCATGTGGCGTATAGTTGTGCCCAACTACTCGGAAGACAGAGCCAGGAGGGTCACTTGTGCCCAGGAGCACGAGGGTGAAGTGAGTGATGATCACGCCAGACCCAGGTAACAGGGCCAGACCCTGTCTCTAAAAAAATAATAATAATAATGAATTTCATTTTGGAAACATGTTTCCAATTAGTTTAAAATCCGAAAAGATTGTCATTCACTCAAATGTATTATTTATTAAATTTTCAGACACTGGAGAGGACCTGAACTGCCAGGCTAAGTCGTCGTCCCCCTCAACAGGAAGTGCAGAAAACACATTTACAAATGAGTTTAAATACTAAAATCTCCCGTAAGACTTATTTCGGGAAAAAAAGGTTTCTCCTACAAGTAAAGGGCTCCACATCATCCACTTTGGATCTCATAGCTCTAAGATACCCTCCGCTGTCCCATGGGAAGACAACAAAGTCCTATTAGTGACCAAAGTCATTAATGGTCTAAAAAACTTCCTCCAAGGCCTTTTGTATCATTCTCATGCCCCAAACAGGTTTTACAATTGCAACACAGTAACGATTCATCAACTTCATGCTCAGGGTGAACCCATGCAGCAGGTAACCTCCCACGGTTATTATTTAACACTAGAGGTCTACAAATTTATGTCAAACCACATACTGTCTGAAGGTCAGTGTGGGTCAGCTGACGGCACTGAACATGCCAAACCGAGCCAAGACTGTCAGGAATACAAAGAACTCTTAAGTCTCCAGGAACTGATCACTCCTGGGCAAAGAGCAGTGGCGTAACCACCGATTCTTACTTCAAGGTACATCACTGAGCCCTGAGTTCCCAGGACGTCCGTCCTCCTTGTACAGGGCATAAAAGGGCAGGGCAGGGGCCTCTGCCCCTCTCACCTGACCGGCATCTGCCAGATACTCTTTCTAGCCTCCACCCTCAGCACGTGGGCGTGCGCACACACACACACACACACACACGCCCCGGCCGTGGAAGAATTGTCCTCCATGAAACCAGTCCCTGGTGCCAGAAAAGTTGGGGATGGCTGAGTTACAATGAATCAAGATTGAAAACTGAACAGGGCCAACATTAACAGGATGAATTTTATCCACTATCCATGGAGTAAAAGAAAACCCAGCAGCACAAAAAAGGATGGAAGATGACCTTGAACACAGGGAGGACCTGGAGATTTCAGATGGTAATAAGTTCAGGAAGGCTCCGAAGATGAGCTCACACTGCCTGAGACTGCAGGGCAGGGCACAGAACGGGGTAGGTCATGGGCGCGTTGTTTCCTACCTTAGGCAGAGCTTGCTGGGGGACTCTGTTCAACCAGGGGTGCTGTGTTTTAGAGGGATGTTGAGAGCAACCCCACATGGTGTGAAGAAAGGCTGTTGAATATTGGGATTTATTCTGACAAAGAACATACTTAGCGAGGGGATATGAAAGCTGTTCTCAAACTTCTGAAGGATTATGTCCAAGAGAGCAGAGTTACTATTTAACATCTCAGGGCACAGAAACAGAATCAAGGGAGGAAGTTACCTGAAGGAGATTTTAGGTCATAATTAAAAACTATTTTATAATAAAGTAGAGCCGTCCAAATATGGACTCTTCCTCTCGGAGTAAAGAGGGTCCTCTCCACCATTAGAAGTGCCTCCAGACGGCCACCTGTTCCTGCCTTCCAAGGGAATTCCTAAACCAAAGACTCCATGATGAGAACGATTCAAACTCACACACGCTTGACTACAAAAGCACAAAGTGAAAGTGAACACAAAGGATTATTTCATGTGTGCCTCGCTAAGTCTGGGCAAAGAAGCAAACTTCCCATGAAGATCACTTTAACATTTTTTCTTTATGTGTTTCCAAGAGATTTTTTCATCTACTTAGTATCTCCATTGTCCTGGCTTCTCAGGAAGTTCTTCCCGATGTCTAATCCAAATCCCTCCTGCCCCAATTATGCCAATTCACATGGATACCAAAATGGGCTCTGTAATGATCACGACAGGAGGAAAGATGACATGAGAACATATAATTAAGAAAGAAAAATGCTGGCAGGGAAAAATATTAAGCAATGAATTTGTAAAAGCTTCCAACTTCCAAAGCCAAATATCATTCAGAATAGTTACAAAAACCTGTAGAAGACTAGTTTACCTATTTTCATTTCTGAGCGCAAACAACGACCTCCACGTGTAAGAGCTCTGCTTTAATTTTCAGACCCAGCTTTCTATCTCTGCAGAAAGAGCAAGACAGAAACTTAAGGTTTAGATTAAAACCACTCAGAAACTTAACGTTTAGATTAAAACGACTCAGAACTACAGTTGGGCAGCAGGAATAGGAGACAGTTTTAAAAGGCCGGTGACAACATTAAGTGTTTAAAAATGCATGGTTCATTTTAAAACTAGCAAAATACAAACTAAATAAAACATGCTGTTCTCGGCTCGGTGCCTGTGGCTCAAGCGGCTAAGGCACCAGCCACATACATCTGAGCTGGCCGGTTCGAATCCAGCCTGGGCCCACCAAACAACAATGATGGCTGCAACCAAAAAAAAAAATGGCCGGGCGTTGTGGCAGGCACCTGTAGTCCCAGCTACTTGGGAGGCTGAGGCAGTAGACTCGCTTGAGCCCAGGGTTTGGAGGTTGCTGTGAGCTGTGATGCCACAGCACTCTATCCAGGGTGACAGCTTGAGGCTCTGTCTCAAAAAACAAAACAAAACATGCTGTTCTCTCATTTCTTTAGGAACTAAATATGTTGCCAAAGTACAAAACCACCTTGAAACACTGCTGAGCATAGCACTCTGGCTGGCCGTATCCCTAGCAACTCACACTAGGCTTAGTAAATTGATCTCTTATTGGATATGCCCCTGTACCAAACTAATTTACCTACCAGTGGACCAATCAATATTCCATTAAAACTCCTAATCTGCCAGTAACCTAATAGCATATTCTAGATTCTCTTTAAATGCCTCCCTAGCAAATATAAAACCAAAGCCAAGTACCAAATTAACTCTTTTAAAAGAAACGAGTGTCTATATAACTGGAATTTAGTTTACAGCTTTGATGGTCACATAGGGACATCGAAGGCCAGAAGTTTCCAATCACTTCTTTTTCATTCTCAAGACCGAACCTGACTAGAAAAATTCTAAAGAATCAAAAATTTAAAAACTAAGGAAAAAAAAAAAAAAGACTGAACCATAGGTAACCCTGTTCTGGGCCAGCGGCAAGTTTTTCACTGAGAGGTGTGTACACACATGCACACAGACACACAAATATGCATCCACATTTTCTCCCCAATGTGGACTTGGTGGGATTTAGTCTTTGCAGTTGATCTCAGGCCAACAGGGGAAATGGCTTGTACCGCACGGGTCAGTCGCCTTAATTACCAGCTTAACAATTGACTCTGAGAGGTATTTTACTTTCAGTGCTTCCTTAATTGAGAAATATATGCCTTGAAGTTGAGGCTTGACTGAAGAAAGGGTTGGTGCTTAGAGAAAGAAAGGGTTGCCGGACATCCAAAATCATAGCCAAGTCTTTAAACTCTTCTTAGATTATTTTTCTACTCTTCCTCCTTGCTCAGCCAAATGTTGTTAGCCTGTTCTTCAGAGAATTGGGAAGACAGACCTGACTCATTTGGGCTTTGCAAATCAGGTGCGTGAATGAACACACCACACCCAACAGACATGCTAGGTTTCCCCAAGGCCAACACAAATAGCAAACTCTCTGACTCACCTGTAATCCTAGCACTTTGGGGGGCTGAGGTGGGTGGACTGCTTGAGCTCAGGAGTTTAAGACCAACCTGAGCAAGAGTGAGACCCCGTCTCTACTAAAATTAGAAAAACTAGCTGGGTGTTGGGGCAGGCACCTGTAGTTCCAGCTACTCAGGAGGCTGAGGCAAGAGGATTGCCTAAACCCAGGAGTGTGAGGTTGCTGTGAGCTATGATACCATGGCATTCAACCCCAGAGTAACAGAGTAAGATTCTATCTCAAAAAAGAAAAAAAAAAAACCCAAACTGTCTGACTCGAGAGAGATAGAAACCTCACTTGAATCACTAATGCCTATTCAAAAGAACATAAAAAATGTCTTTAGTTATTAGCTGGTTATTTAATATATGATAGTCTCTACCCTTAATTCCACTTAAGAAGATGAGTACATATTCTTTTACGAACGTGAGTAACAACAAAATTCTTAACAGTCACCATTTAAAGAACTGTTGAGAGCTACTGACCTTATCCAAGGGGAAAAAATAATGCCCAGCAGACCAAAATTCTACTCATACCATAAAGGCCTCAAACCTGAAGGGCAGATCTGCACAAGGAAATTGGCCACATTAGTTCCAATTGTTGTTCCTAAATGAATTCACATAATAGAAGATGGTGCAAATATAATTAGGCCTGTACAAACAGCTACAGCCAAGGAACTCTGAGTTCCTCTGTAGAAAAATATCTCCTATATCAGTCTGCCATGGCTTATGACATGCCTATCATTAAATTTACTTCTTAGATATTACAAAGCCATTAAAAGTTATGATAAGGCTATCTGTGGCTCATCGAGTAGGGCGCCAGCCCCATATACCAAAGGTGGCGGGTTCAAACCCGGCCTCGGCTGAACTCCAAAACAGTAAAATAGCCAGGCGTTGTGGTGGGCGCCTGTAGTCCCAGCTACTCGGGAGGCTGAGGCAAGAGAATCGCCTAAGCCCAGGAGTTGGAGGTTGCTGTGAGCTGTGTGATTCCACGGCACTCTACCGAGGGCAATAGAGTGAAACTGTCTCTCCAAAAAAAAAAAAAAAGTCACGCTTACAGAACTGAAAATCTCTTCATGTCTGAATTAGGGTCTGTGCAATTCTTTCCCTAAAATGCTTCTATATTTCTGAAGGGGGGAAAAAAGAGGTAGATTTGTAAGATTACATAGTCATTACCTTGTAGGCAAAGAATTCTGAAGGAATGAGACGTTTTAATAGGGGTGTGTGGACTAAAACAAGGTTCAGGACACTCAGACCTGCCTGTGATGCCCCAGCAAACCCAGCAGGGACACTTCTGTAGGCCACTGGACAACTACCAAGGGATTCCACAGACTGAAGAGAAGGTACTAGAAAAAGAATGGGGGAGAAATTAACATGTGCTAGCCTGATACTTTCCGATTTGCCTCAAACACAAACCCCAGAATTCATTCCAGAGAGCCAGGGTTTGAGTTGTGCTTGAATGCTTCTGCCATGCCCATGCCAGGCAGTTTCTAGATCAGTTAATGTATGACTAAGTAATCACCGGGCCAATTTGGTTCGCTCAATTTAGGGCTTAAAATGCCCTCCACACTTTTATGATGTTAGAAAAGTATGTCTGAGAGGTGATGAAGGAGATTTAGAATGGCTTATCCTCCTAAAAGGATTTGAGAACAGGGAACTTCCTCTTGAGCTTAATGAAGGAAGTATTTTTTTTCTTCATTTAGAAGTACATATAAAGAAACTTCCATGGTCCTTTTTAAGAATTAAAAGGGCATAATTAGACCAGAGATGTGAAAACTTATTTTTATAAAGAAAGTTATATATATATTATATATATATTTTTTGAGACACAATCTCATTGTCACCCTTAGTAGAGTGCCGTGGCGTCACAAATCACAGCAACCTCAAACTCTTGGGTTTAAGTGATTCTCTTGCCTCAGCCTCCCAGGTAGCTGGGACTACAGCACCCCACACAGTGCCCAGTTATTTTGTTATTGTTGTTGTTGTTGTAGTTATCATTGTTGTTTTTAGCAGGCCCTACCTACCTCAGTGTATGTAGCCAGTGCCCTAACCACTGAGCTACTACAGGTGCTGAGCCAAGAAATTTATATTCTTAAGAAACATTCTTTTTCTCCAAATGGAAGAAAGTGATGCCAATTTCCTACAAAGAAGATAAGAAAGGAGAATGTCCTAGAACAAGGGCAGGAATAATCACTGGACAATAATTACATTAATTTTGCTCTTAGAGATACTTTGAAAATGATGTAAAACTTTCTTGAATTAGAATGGGAACTAAAACATTTCTTCATACTCTCTAAGAAAGGGTTACTAACAAATTAATAATCTTGAAAGAAAATGCTTTGGCTAATTAAGATATAAAATTATTTTTAAGCCCTTGATATGACTGTCTAATTTTTTTTTAAAGGTACAGTAATACACTAATCTTTCCAATAAATCAGATCACCAAAGAATGGCTATTTTAAAAAATCCTTGTTTATTAATATATGCATAGATGGAGCATATATATATATATATATATATATACACATTCATCTTTTTTATCTTCATGGCCTCTAAAATTCTGAATAAGGATTTACAATAAAATAGATATCCACCAGATTATTTCTCATCAGAGCTTTCCTAGAGATCAAACTTAGATCAAGAGTAGCATTTCAAAGTTTAGATCAGCAACCAATGTCCAAAAATAAACAGGAGCAAGAATATCCACATCTATTATTTTCAAGTCCTATTAGAAAAGTGGGTCTTCCTGAAAGTTAAAAAAAACAATCATACATTTTAAGACATATATGATGAGATGAGAGACCAATAGGAATGTGGAAACTCGGTTGAGCTGCGGGCCGTTTCATTCTATTCTATTCAGCCATTCCAGAAACATGTATTTCATTCTTACACTTTATTAGTTCCAAGGTATCTACTAAATAGCTGTGTCTCTTTAGATACGTCATTTAGAATCTGAGCTTCGCCCTGAGTCACACACTGGGTTAGTTGTGGTAATGAGATAAAAGGTTTATAAAACAGCCAGTACAGTGTCTGGTATGTCATGGATGTTCAAGAATTTTAATTATCTGGCCGGGCACAATGGCTCACACTCTGGGAGGCCAAGGTGGGTGGACTGCCTGAACTCAGGAATGTGAGACCAGCCAGAGCAAGAGGGAGACCCTGTCTTTACTAAAAAATAGCTAGGCATTGTGGTGGGCGCCTGTAATCCCAGCTACTTGGGAGGTTGAGGCAAGAGGATCACTTGAGCCCATGAGTTTGAGGCTGCTGTGAGCTATGATGACATCCAGGCACTTTACCCAAGGCAACAGAGTGAGATTCTGCCTAAAAAAAAAAAAAAAGAATATTGGGCGGCACCTGTGGCTCAGTGAGTAGGGCGCCAGCCCTATATACCGAGGGTGACAGGTTCAAACCCAGCCCCGGCCAAACTGCATCAAAAAATGGCCGGGCGTTGTGACAGGCGTCTGTAGACCCAGCTACTTGGGAGGCTGAGGCAAGAGAATCACCTAAGCCCAAGAGCTGGAGGTTGCTGTGAGCTGTGACTCCACAGCACTCTACTGAGGGCAATAGAGTAAGACTCTGTCTCTACAAAAAAAAAAAAGACTATTAATTATCTCCTTCTCTCTCTTCCTTCCTTCTGAAAAGCTATTGATACATCTTCACACCGAATCTTTTTGCTTAGTCTCCTTAGCAATTTAGCACAGAAGCAAACTTTTCTATCCCTAGGCCACATGTGTCATATATATCTAAGTGCTTCTGCCTATTTATTTTTCAATAATTAGTGAATGGCAGAAAAAAAACATAATGGACAGGTTCCCAGATATACTTATTAGCCTTTGACCATGTGCCTAAGTCTGCAGAGAAATTTCCAGGTTAGGGTAGAGCCAGCTCAGGACAGAACTAACTATTGCTAAGCCCTGTATACCAAGAACATCTCTAACAAAGGGAATACAGCCAGATGGGAGCAAGGTTCCTAAACAGTTCCCATGTCAAGGGCACAGGACCGACAACTATTAGCTACTAGGTCAAAAAAAAGCAAAGACATCAGTAATTTAAAAAGAAATAAAACTTCTAAGTAAGGTGATTCTAAATCAAAAGCAGTCAGCCTGATAAGCTAAATTCAAGTTCATTTTAAACAAAGGCCCCAACAGAGCTCAAACCAGAAGCAGCTTCCAGAGGGACAATATGGCTAAATTCATGGACCCTGAGTCAAACCCTAGATACTGCGGAAAGTCTGGATTGTTCTCTCTCTGTGCATCCAGGATCTAAATAATGCTCCTACTTTACTTCCTGAGGCTTTCTCTAGAGCTGTGGTGAGAACCTGTGGGTCACAACCCCTTTAGGGGTCTCCTGCATATCAGATATTTACATTATGATTCATAACAGTAGCAAAATTACAGTTATAAAGTAGCCACAAAAATAATTTTATGGTTGGGGGTCACCCCAACATGAGGACCTATATTAAAGGGTTGTGGCATTAGGAAAGTTGAGAACCACTGCTCTAGAGGGTTTATGTATACAGGTAGTGACTCAACAGGAGAACAAAGTAGTAAGGTTGGAGAAGGAAACTACCAGGTGTCCACGAAATCCTAAAGAAGCTCCTACTATGGAGTCCCCATGGGTACCAGGGCAGAACAGTGCTCCCCACCCTCCTACTCCAGGGCCCTTGCCCACGGTGGGGAAAGCCTCGGTGGCTGCCCCTGCTCTTCCAGGCCAAAAAGGGGCAGAAAAAGAAAAAAAGAAAGGAAAAAGAAGTCCAGATTCAAGAGTTTCCTCCTCTCCAGATCCTCAAAACAAAGACCATAGTAAGAATTTAAACTAATGAATTTTTCTGATCTCTATTTTAAAACTAATGATGAACGGAATGAGCTTGAACCTCTCTTGTTATAAAGAAATTTGAAAAGCAGCACATTGTATATAAAGCCACTTTATTTTTGTGAGACAGGGTCTTGCTCCATCTGTCACCCAGCTGGAGTGCAGAGGTGTGATCACAGCTCACTGTAACCTCGAACTCCTGGGCTCAAGCGATGCCCCGCCACCTCAGCCTCCCAAAGTGCTGGAATTACAGGCGGGAGCCATTGTGCCCAGCCTAAAGCTGCTATTTTGAACAAGCAAAGACCTTTAAAATTCTCCTGAAAGTTCTTCAGATTCTAATGCAGTCAGCAAAATAAGTGTATGTTCCTTTGATTTTGTTATAGGTGGCATTTTAGAATTGTTTGTTTGTTTTGATGTCAACCTTGAGATGCACATATTACGTGCTACTAGTAAGGAACGGTTGGTCAGCAGGAACGACGACGAACAGGCCTGGAAGACCCACGTCTGCAGCCTGGTCCTTCCAGGCTCTGGTCCCCCTGCCCGCCTTTCTTCGAAGTGTACTAGGTCACACCCTGTCAGGTTTTTATCAGCCCAACTCTCATTTCCCTCTCTCCTCTAGCATTTTGTCCATCTCCCTCTCTAACCCACCCACTTTGGCTGACATCCACCTCTGAAACCTCTTGATCGAAGCCACCCGAGGTCTGAAAGGCTCAACGCCATCACCCCTCAGCTGTCAGTCTGCTAATTTTGAGGATTACTCCCTTCATGAAATTCTCCCCTGTCTGGCTGTCCAACCACCCCTTGTTCTTTCTCCTTCCTCTTTTCAACTGTCTCTTAGTTTTCCAAGTCTCTGTCATTCATTCACTTGAAGAGAAAGATATGCTGCCTCCAGGCACCACTATCTTGGCAACTTACCCTTCTCATCTGTAAAATATGATGATCATTCAACGTTCTCCACAATCTAAAGTGACACAGCTAGAAATACATATCTATATTATTGTAAGTATTCATACCTAATATTTCATAAGGCAACTGCCATCTTAAAAGCACCTTAACATATTAACTCATTTGTATTTTGTAACTTGTTTTCATTTTAATTATTTATTTATTTTGTTGTTGTTGTTGCAATTTGGCCAGGGCTGGGTTCGAACCCTCCACCCTCGGTACATGGGGCCGGTGCCCCACCCACTGAGCCACAGGTGCGGCCCAGTTGTTTTCATTTTAGACATTTGCCTGTGAGGCAAATGATGGCCCCACAGGCAGGATTAACACTGGAGGCTCCATCTGCCTACTCTCCATCCTGTCCTTTTTTCCCCATTGCATGGTGTTCTGTAACTGTCCTTTATGACACCTGGCAGCTAGTCATATCCAGTACTTAGTCAGGAATATAATCCCCAGGAATATTTTGTCCCTATGTAAGAGTATAATCTGCCTGCTCTTGATAATGCAGTTTCCATTACAGGGGCACAAGGAGGGCCTGCCTCTAAGAACTTGTGTCTGCTGGGCAATGGTCAGCATTCACCTTGGATGTATTTATATACCTCAGTATACAGGTGCCTAGCTCAGCACCTATAGCTCAAGCGGCTAAGGTACCAGCCACATACACCTGAGCTGGCGGGTTCAAATCCAGCCCGGGCCTGCCAAACAGCAATGACAACTACAACCAAAAAAAAGTCGGGCATTGTGGTGGGCACCTGTAGTCCCAGCTACTTGGGAGGCTGAGGTAAGAGAATCGCTTAACCCTACAAGTTGGAGGCTGCTGTGAGCTGTGATGCCGCGGCACTCTACCCAGGGTGACAGCTTGAGGCTCTGTCTCAAAGAAAAAAAAAAAAAAATACATATATATATATATGTGTATATATATATATATATATATATATATGTGCCTTATATCACAGTGATATACACATATTTTAAAAGTTGCACAGAAGAAATGATTTATAAATTACTGATAACCTACTATAATAATTTTTGAAAATTCATATTTAAATTATAACTATTTGAAAAACAGTGATGTGCAGATTTTTTTCTTCTCATTTTGGGTATGAGATCTTTCCCTTATCACCCTGGAGAATCCAGCTGTCTTTGGGCTCTTGGGGACGGAAGTAAGAAGAGAGGATATTTTTGCACTGTTACAGCAAAAAGGAAAAGAGAAACATCAGTTTCTGATATCTAGCAAGACAACGGGCTGGGAACGCAGGCTATATCAAGAACAGAATTTGAAAAATCCAATCACGATCTCTTTCACAGAAGACCGAACTTCTTTTTAAGGCCGGGGATGAAACAGGCTGCCTTAGGAGAGAAGCAGGAGGCGGAGCCTGTGGCTCAAAGGAGTAGGGTGCCGGCTGCATGTGCCAGAGGTGGCGGGTTCAAACCCATCCCTGGCCAAAACCGCGAAAAAAAAAAAAGAAAGAGAAGCAGGAAAGAACCCACGGGGAGAAGCCCAGCATTCCCTCCTTCCTAGGACCAAGGAAGTGGAAGGACAGCCAAGAGGTCCTTCCTTGGACCTCAGAGGACATCTGAGTTCTGATCTCCCTTCTCCGGGCCTCGACCCCAGCAGTGGAAGAGGTTGTCAGGTAAGTTACGGCACCTCCATGAGTGAGTGGCATATGACCCGCTGTAATCTGGGCAGGCTGCTCTTGCACCTCCATCAGCCCAGGTGATGAGCAGAGCACAGTAAACACAGCCACGTGGAATGGCTGGGCTGGGGGAAGGACAGCGTTTAGCATTTATCTTTCTCTGGCCAATTCAGTTCTGGTGTGGTGTGGTATGGATGGCACCAGAAGTTGCTGTGCACCCTGAGGAGGATGAAGATGGTAATGAGTTGGGAAGGAGCAGGCCTAACCTAGTGAGAAGATGTCCCCCAGAACCACAGAGATTGTAGGGGTGACGTCCTAGGTTGTGGGCTAGATGGAGATTGTAATAGCAATACAGAAGGGTCCAGAATAGCATCAGCAAGAACTGAGAGAAGCAGAGTCAAGGTCAGCTCAGGAGCATAGCTGGGCCCTGCCTGGCTGAAATACCAAACCGCACAGCTGAGGCATGTGCAAGGCAGACACACACAGTGGGTGAGTCCACTGAGAACTGGCAGGAAGCCAGGGAACCACCCTCGGTACATGGGGCATCTGTTTGGGTGGATTTTTCAGGATTTTTACAATTTATTCTGGATCCTCTGTCTCAAAGAATGCTCAAAGTTCACCAGCTAGACAAATAAGGAACACGCTTGAAGTAAACAGTTCACTCCTAATAACAGCAGTGTCCTTCTTATAGTAAGAAACCAGTGGAAATTCTGAGCACAGAAAACATACAGCATCTTTTAGTCATGAGATTTACAAGCTAAAGATGAATTTTATAACACTCACCAAGCCTTAGAATTTTTTTTTAAAGATAAGCTTTAGTTTCCCACTATTTAATTAAATATTAAATTTAAATTAAATATTTAAATAAATATTAATTAAATATTTATTAAACCACATTTATTTGGCTGAAACAGACGTTTTCTCTAAGCCACCAAATAGTCCTTCAAATTACCTTCATCACTGGGCACAGACAGAACCAAGGACAATGCTGGCCTCTGAAAAAAGTCTGACAAAGGTAACCCAGAACCAGCAGCAGCTGAGGTTGGCCAGGTAAGACAGAAGCGGTATTTCCATAACAAAACAAACTTGAACAGCACAGGCCCAGCTCAGGTGCTCAGACTCCCACCAGGCTGATGTGTTCCTGGGCCACGGAGCTGTCCAGCAAGCACTGGTTGACTAGGACACCGCTACTCTGAGTAGAACAACTCATTACACCAGCAATAAGCATTATCTTCCCCCGAAATTACTAAAGTCAAAACAAACAGAGGCAAAATTCAGGCTGCAACAGGCTAGATAACAAGCAATATACAGTCCTACCCCAAACAACATGGGTAAAAAGAATACAATGTCTCAAAACAGTCTCTCAGCATTCAAAATACTGCATCCTAATACCCATGCTGTGTAGTTTTTATCTCCTTCTCAGGCCTTGCCGTCAAAACATAGAAAGCTAGGATGGATGCCCACATTCTCCACACACACAACAAAAACCAACAAATTCAGAAAGCAATAATTCTTAGCTAATAGAGTCCTGGCTACTTAGGTGACAACACTAATTTAGAAAATAAAAGGTGCCTGGGGCACTAAAGCTTATCTTTAAAAAAAAAAAATCTTGGCCAGATGCAGTGATTTATGCCTGTAATCCCAGCACACTGGGAGGCCAAGACAGGTGGATTGCTTGAGGTCAGGAGTTCAAGACCAGCCTGAGCAAGAGCAAGACCCCACCCTATCTCTACTAAAAATAAAAAAACTAGCAGGGTATGTGTGCCTATAGTCCCACTACTTGGGAGGCTGAGGCAGGAGGATCGCTTGAGCCAAGAGTTTGAGGTTTCTGCGAGCTAGGTAACCACAGCAATCTACTCAGGGCAATGGAGTGAGATTCTGCCTCCAAAAAAAAAAAAATCAGGGGGTTCAGTGAGTAGGGCGCCAGCCTCATATACCGAGGGTGGTGGGTTCAAACCCAGCCCCGGCGAACTGCAAAACAAAAATATAGCCGGGCACTGTGGTGGGCACCTGTAGTCCCAGCTACTCGGGAGGCTGAGGCAACAGAATTGCCTAAGCCCAGGAGTTGGAGGTTGCTGTGAGCTGGGTGACGCCACTCTACCAAGGGTGACAAAGGGAGACTCTGTCTCTAAAAAAAAAAATCCATCTCCCCTGTACGGTAATTGTTACCATAAGGACAAGTGAATCAAACTGATTGGTTTTCATTAAAAAATAAGCTCAAAACAAAAGAGATTATCCTCCTCCACTCTGTAATAAATTAAAGGGATATAGTGACAGCACAATTAAGACTTTGCAATGACAGCATACTGTACAGAAGAGATTCACAGAAACGAAACTTAAATACTTTTCTTTGAGAACTGCAGGCGCTCCTCCTAAGAGGTGACTGTTGGGAATTCCACGGGCTCAACATGCAAGTCCACAATAGTGTAATAGGACAGCGGCTCTTTGTCCCACAGGTATGTGAACCTGCTACCCAACACATATTCCACTTTGGATGGGCTATGACTTATACATGAAATCTATTTTTGCAGCAAATAATGGCTTTAAAGAACATTAAGATAGCAATAATAAAATAACACGGACACTAGAAGAACTTTTATAGTTGCTGTGGACATTTGCCTTTTGGGTTGTTTTGTTTCTTTTCTAGCCTGGACAGCATCCAGACATCTTTCCTATTTTTAGGGAATCACCCTTTGTGTGGCAGGGGAGACCCTGCCTTGCAATACGGAAGTGGACATTTCCTCCCCTGGTCCTTAGAAGTCATATGACTAAGGATCAGCTCTTAGGTCCCCTCCCAGGTTTTGAATTTGCCGGGAGTGACACAAAGACCCAGAGTCCTTAGAGATTATTCAGATAACAGCAGGGGCAAAAGTGAGTCAGTAATAAATGTAATTCAGTCAAAGCAACAGCCAGAGCCAGATTTCACTTGGGATGGGACAAGACTTTGTTGTTCAGACCTCTTTACTGAGCGTGGATTTCGAGCCATCTCCCAATTACTTGTATTTATTTACTTATTTATTTGCCTAAGTCAGTGTTCTGTTGCTTGAAAATAAGAGCTCTGACTCACACAAGGGGAGAAGTGTTTTCACACGAGCAGTAAGAAATGAATAAACCTCATGAATCAGCATTCATTTTGTATTAAGGAGTAATAATAGATTTGTTGGTAAAAGATCATGTAATCTGAGATCTCACTTTATTTTTTTTTCTCTCTAAACATTTTTGCCTTGCCAAAGTTTTACTTTTCAATATTAACATGTTAGACAAAAAACTGTCCTGTTCAAATCTTTTACCTGCATGGAACTGAGGACAGAAGTCAAAACAGTGTTTCCCTTTGGGAAAGATAATGACTAGGAGGCAGTCTTGGGGTGCTGGAAATGTTTTGTATCTTGATCTGGGTGATGGCAACATGGGTTTTCTGTGTACTCTTAAGATTTGTGCATGTGACTGCATAGACGTTTAAATATACACACCTACAGTCATACACCTGCAGACACAGAGATATACGGCCCAGAAGCTATGCTGACATAAATACAATATGTTAAGCCAAACTCAAAGGATATCCTCAAGGAATATTTATTTGTATATCCTGCCGCATTGAACCTTGAGCTTTCCTGGATTTTCTATTCTGAAGATAGAAAATGTACCACTCAACACATGTCAGTGATAGTCTTCAGTGCCTCCTGGGGATGGACGAGTGATCAGTTCTAGTTTCATCTTCCTGACACCTTCAACCTTTTACTCAAAAAACTCAGCAGAATGTCAGCAGAGCTTCAGTCCTGCATTCCCCACCTCAGTGCATCTTAATCCTCCGTCCTAGACACTGATTTCTTTGTTCCTTAAAATCCTGCCCTCATACTTCCTTTTTCAAATGATCTTGATCCTCCCCTCCCCATCTGGTCCCAGAGATGATAATAATGGTAATTAACTGTTTGCCAGTGACTGATCCAGGGACTTTACATGCCCAAGTGCTACTATCACCCTTACTCTGCAAATGAGAAAACAGATACACAGGGAGGCCAAACCAAGTCCCCAAGGCCAAAGTGCTAACACAGGAGAGCAGCTTGGCCTGTATCTCCCAGCTCAGGCCTCTTACGTAGGTCTAAAATCCAAGGTATGCTCAGCCTCCTTCCCCCATCCTTTTCTCTAATGATAAACTACTGATTTCTGTTTAAAGACATCAATTTGCTGTGTTTAATTTTGCCCTGGCTCCCCACTTCTCCTTTTCCTCCCTCTCTGAAAAATACAATAATGCCAAATATAAGAGGGGAATGGATACTTCCTATTCGTATTTATATATAATTGATCCATAATTCATCCTTCAAGATGAAAATGAAAAATATTTAACTTGCCATGCAAAACTCTATGGTCATTTCCAAGTTTAAAAAGTTCACTTTACAAACAAGGATTCAGAATGATGAACTCTTGCCCAACCCTCCCCTTTCCCCACAAAAACATCAAGTTTCCCTATGTGCAGATTCTGAGTGGTGGTGATATTAACAAGCACATCAAGGTCATATCTCAAATATTTCTGCTAGAAAGTTGTTTGTGCAGAACTGAAGTCAACAGGCTTCAAAAAGATGCTGATGGCCCAATCCCCTCTTCCTATTCTCTTATGTTGCCGCTCTCCCTACCAAGTCAACCCCTCACCCATCCCAGAAGGAAAAACAGTAAATTGTGTCAGCAAAACCAATGCATCATCTTGAATTTAATACCTAGCCCTGAATTCTCAGAATCAGCTCAATACCCAGGGAAGGGAGAGAAAGAGGGAAAAGAAGTGAGGGAGGAATAATAAAAACAAAGAACAATCAAAGAACAATATCTCAAAAGAATTGTGGGGAAAGCAAGGTAGAGCCAGGTCTTGGGAGAACGGGTGGATTAGTTGAGGATGTATGTTGCTGGACTTGATCCCTCAGAATTTGCTTGAGCAATGGGTTTCACCATTTTGGCCCAAGACAAGTAGGTTTTCCATACTGACCTAAAGAAAGCCTTTGTGGGGAGGTTAAGAACTTTTTTCACAATTACAATAACTGCCTCATCAAACACTGCATTTTTATAAAAATTTGGTCTTCAAACAGTAATTTTATTTCATTTCTTTAGAGCTGTTGCATTTTCCCCATCTGCAAATGAATAAAAAAGGAAATGTATTTGCGGAAACCACAGTAAATAGTAAATAAATATCTCTTAACAAATGCTCACTGTGTTTATATTTAAATAATTACATTTAGTAGACTGACAAACTAATGATCTCCGATACCAGAACAGTTACATTACCATAAAACTTACTTATTTCCTTCCATTTTTTACCTCCAAAAGACATTGAAAGAAAGGCAATTCCAGAACTAGGTTAAAAGCCTGGAATGCAAATAGAAGGAACACGCCTCTGTTCTATTAGTTTAATGAGGATGTTTCTATTGTTCTGCCTATAATAGAAGCAAGCTGATAATTTCAAGAGAAAAGTTCAGTGAACTTTGTGCCATTTCCAAATTCTTACTCCCCCACCCACCATCATTGGTTAACAAGTAATGCAAAATTCTATGCAAATTTCATTCTGGTTTGCAGAAATGTTTAAACACTGCCCTTTGGAAAAGCTAAGCACATCTTTTTTTTTTGAGACAGAGCCTCAAGCTGTCACCCTGGATAGAGTGCCATGGCATCACAGCTCACAGCAACCTCCAATTCCTGGGCTCAAGAGAGTCTCTTGCCTCCGACTCCCAGGTAGCTGGGACTACAGGGGCCCACCACAATGCCCAGCCATTTTTGGTTGCAGCCATCATTGTTGTTTGGCAGGCCCAGGCTGGATCCGAACCCACCAGCTCTGGTGTACATGGCTGACGCCTTAGCCCGTTGAGACACAGGCGCCGAGCCAAGCTGAGCACATCTTTATCAGCAAGATACACACCTGCCCTGGTGTGGGCATTGTTAAGTACCTGGCTGCTTATGAAGAAGAAAGCATCTATCACATCAAGAGCTAGAGAAGGGTAAACAAAGATCAAGAGAGCTACATTTTCACCTAAATCAAAAAGGCAGCTTCCCTAGACGAGCGTTGTGGCAGGTGCCTGTAGTCCCAGCTACTTGGGAGGCTGAGGCAAGAGAATCGCCTAAGTCCAGGAGTTGGAGGTTGCTGTGAGCTATGTGACACTACCACACTCTATAGAGGGCGATAAAGTGAGACTCTGTCTCTACAAAAAAAAAAGAGGCAGCCTCCCTCCTAACCACGTTCAGGTTTAAAAAAAAAAGGTAGCCTACCTGTAGTATTAAAGTATTCTTTTATCATTTTATTCCCTCACATTTCACAAGAACAAAGAGTACCTATTTATGTGGAATCTATTTCCTCAAATGAAAATGGAATTACACTAATAATAAAACCTGACAAAGATTTTATAAAAACAGAAAACTACAGACTATATTTCTCCTGAACATAAATACAAAATTCCTCAACAAAAATATTAACGAGTTAAATGTAGGAATACATTAAAAAAGAATGTCACAACCTTTCAAATAGTGATCAATGTCATTCACCATATTAACAGA
The DNA here is from genome assembly GCA_963574655.1 of Perodicticus potto. Lineage (NCBI taxonomy): Eukaryota > Metazoa > Chordata > Mammalia > Primates > Lorisidae > Perodicticus > Perodicticus potto. Next base: position 31,456 of record CAUYRH010091007.1, read on the forward strand.
CTAAAGAAGAAAAACCATACCATCTCAATAGATGCAGAAAAAGCATTTTACAAAATTCCACATACGTTCATGATTAAAATTTAAATTCAGCTGGGTACAGTGGCTCATACCTATAATCTCAGAACTTTGGAAGCAGAGGCAAGAGAATTGCATGAGGACAGGAGTTCAAGACCAGCCTGCACAACATAGCAAGACTCTGTCTCTACTAAAAATAGGAAAATTAGGCTGGGTGTCATGGCAGGCACCTATAGTCCCAGCTACTTGGGAGGCTAAGGCAGGAGGACCCCTTAACCCCAGGAGTCTGAGGTTGTAATGAGCTTTGATGACACCACAGCAATCTAGTCAAGAAGACTGAGTGAAACTCTATCTCAAAAAAAAAAAAAAAAAAATCCAAATAAAAACATTAGAAATCTGGAACCTCGCCTCTACATACTACTCAGAGAGTAGTTTAAATTAAACTGAGCATATGGGCTCAGAGCCTGTAGCTCAGTGGCTAGGGTGCCAGCCACATATACCGAACCTGGCAGGTTCCAAACCAGCCTGGGCCTGCCAAACAACAATGACAATTACAAAAAAAAAAAAATAGCCAGGCATCGTGGTGAGCACCTGTAGTCCCAGCTACTTGGGAAGCTGAGACAAGAGAATTGCTTAAGCCCAAGAATTTGAGGTTGTTGTGAGCTATGATGCCACAGCACTCTACCAAGGGCGACATAGTGAGACTCTATTTCAAAAAATAAAAAATAAAATAAACTGAGCATATGGCTGTACTCAAGAATACATATGCATATCTGGGAATTCCCCAATTTCTGTTCAGATTCAATACTAAAAGATCATTTATAAGCCGATACATTAGAAATCCTCAACCAGTTCAATATAAAACCCTTCGCTTATTTCAAGACTGAAACAGAAATGCCATTTCCTGGACAGAGGCACATATTAACCCCCACCAAACTTTGAGTGGCCAAACCACAGCCACCACTTATTACCAAGTACGGTAACCTTACACACTTTACATACATACACCATCACTGTTGTCTCAAAGCAAAAGCACCCTCCAAATATTTTAAACGTCCACATTTGCCTCTGTGTTCCAGTCACAGAGACCAGCCCGGAAGGGCCAGGACCACGAGGGACACTGACTGTAAGGTCCAACTCCACCAGCTGCTCATACAAGACAGAGCAGTGATGCTGCCCGTCTGGGGACAAGGTGAGCAACCACATGCTCCAAGGAGAGCACTTGGGCTCTGCAGGGAGGTCAGACTCAGATGGTGCAGAAGGCAGTGGGTTTCACATGGCCAGGCCAGGGTCCTAATTCTAGCACTCCCGCCCAGCTCTACAGAGCCCAAGCCATGCAGGGACAGGGCTGCTGATCTGAGGACAAGGAGGAGTACCCTGTGCATGTAACAGCCCTTCAGGTTAAAAGCTCCGTTAATGCATTACTCACACACATCCCCAGAAAACCATCCTTGTGGCACTAAGGCAGGGGTAGGAAGGGCAGAGAGAGGACGAGGAGAAGGTGGAAAGAGGAAATCGTTTTGTCTCATGGCAGCTTCTTGACTTCCACTGAGTAATCACTTCTGGTCTTATCCAATGGACATACTGGGATTTTTTTCCCGCAATTTTCTTAGTGGACCTAGGTCCTCCTTAAAAATCAGGATTTATAAGTATCAGACTAAAAGTCATTTCCCTTTATGCATTAAATTAATAAATATTTACTGAGCACTTACTCTGTGCAAGGTATGGTACACAAGACTTAGCAGGGAAAATCAGAAGCAAATTTTCTGTTCTCGCAGAGTTCACAATCAAGTGAGCAAACAAACTAACTGTGATACCAGAACTTTAATGGACTCATTTTTTAAAATATTGTGTTTATCCATGGGAAACACAGCCTTCACGTTGAATAGTCTACCACAGAGACTAAGGACAACAAACGAGATTTAATCTGTTTCCTCTCCTAGCTATCTCTGCCCTCTGGCCAAGGAGCCCTTCTGAGAGACTGTGGCCCAAGGGCAAGAAAATACAAGCCCCTTCCCCCCTCCCCTCCACTCAGAGGTCGGTAGCTGCTGGACCTTCTGCCCAAGCATCCTGGGTAAACAGTTTATACCACCTGACTGAAGCTAAGTTCATCACATGATAAAAAAGCTGTTGCCAAACAATGTCACATGCCCAGCAGTCATCAAACCTGGATCTAAGCAGACAGTGGACAGGCACTCAGTGGTCTGCAGTCACCTCTGTACCAATAGGCCACTTCATTTACTGCCAGGGTCATTCCTATTGCTGGAGGTCAACATTTGAGATGACAAGATGGTCTATAAAAACACACCCTTCAAACACCTAAAAGAGTCAAGGAAATCACAATTTCTGGAAATTCTAGCCAAAGACTGGATTTCCCCTGACCCCCAGCAAGTACTCTAACACTAAAACTCCTTCAGTGAGCTGCCTTAATCCCCACTTTCCTCCCCATCCCCCCAAATCAAAACATAAGGCCAAATGGCCAGCTCTTCCTTCTGGGGGCATGCACACAGTATTTATGATTAGTCCTGTTGACAGACATTTACTGAGTGCTTGCTATGAGCTAGGTGCTGCTTGGTGCTCACATCAAAATGTTTTATGGTTTCAGTTTTTAAAAGCTGTAAGAAGAGAGATGTCCAGAAGAAGGTGTAAAGTTGTTAGGTTGTTAGGTGGCAACAGAGAAGGTGAGAGCAATGGTTTAGTAAAGAAAGTTGTAATCTGGTGCATTTTACAAGGGTACATGTCAAATCTACTAAGGGTAGAGTATAAATGTCTTAACACAGTAATTAAGAAAGTACCATGAAGGCTATGTTAACCAGTTTGTTGGAAGTATTTCAAATTGTGTATAAAACCAGCACATTGTACCCCATAAATGCATTAATGTACCCAGTTATGATTTAATAAAAAAAAAAAAAGAAGAAGAAGAAGAAAAAGAAAGAAAGAAAGTTGTAATTGAGCCAAAACAGAGGGTGGGAGGATGTAACCCAAAGACAAGGCAGGGGAGTGTGCATCTTTAAAGGGTTTTTTTTAAGCCTGGCTCAGTGGTTATTCCTTTTGGTTGCTTTTTCCTCCCCCATGTGTAAACAGCTTCCACTAAATAAGAGATCCTTCACCTCTATTTTAAATGGTTTGTGCAGAGAGAGCAATGCATGGGTTAATTATTGCCCATAGGAAAAAAGATCACAGACTATGGATAGAAATATCTCAGTCTGAAATACCTAAGAACTTCAGCTCTCAAAATACTAAATTCTTCACCACACCCGTGAAAGTATTCCATCTCCCCTCCCAAAATGAACAGAGTAGCGACTGCCCAGGGTTAGAGATGGTGGGGGAAGGAGAATGGGCCTATGCAAAGACTGCAGTTTATCTACTTATGGAAGCTGAAGACAGTGGTCATTTTCCACCATCAAAAACGCTTCAAAAATTATTCTGCATCCCAATTTTTAATCAAGGACTACAAGCAATTTAGTGGCTAATTGCCCCTTCCTGTCATTCCAACTTCTACTGAAAAAGCACAATGGCAGCTACCAATAGAAATTCCACTGGCACCTTGACCTGCATCAACTTACAACCACCACCATTTGGCCTCATTTCTTCCCTGTTTTGACCAGAAGAAAACTTCCCTTTTGAGTTCAGTCAGAAGTTTTGACACAGCCTCATCTATTTTCACATTTACTTCTCTACTGTCTATGCATAAATGCCTTTTAAAATTCAAAAACAAAAACATGTATAAGAGGCTCCCACTTCAGACAAATCTAGAATATAAAAATATGAATTCAAACATACAATTCAGTGTGCTTATCAAACATGCTCACCACTGGGTTTTATTAAAGATGGCACTCTTCTGCTAAAACAATTTTATTTATAGATAATTTTTCTAAAACACCTTTATTAGTTAATGAAGAATTCAGTAAAGGTATAAAGAACCATATAAGTGGCTCGGTGCCTGTGGCTCAACGGGCTAAGGTGCCAGCCACGTACACCTGAACTGGCAGGTTCGAATCCAGCCCCAGCCTGCCAAACAACAATGACGGCTGCAACCAAAAAATGGCCGGGCGTTGTGGTGGGCGCCTGTAGTCCCAGCTACTTGGGAGGTGGAGGCAGGAGACTCACTTGAGCCCAGGAATTGGAGGTTGCTGTGAGCTGTGATGCCACAGCACTCTATCCAGGGTGACAGCTTGCGGCTCTGTCTCAAAAAAAAAAAAAAAAAAAGTCCAGAAG
>CAUYRH010091011.1:0-13472 GCA_963574655.1 Perodicticus potto
CGGACCTGAGCGGAAGACACTGGCGCCTTGCTGTCTGCTCCACGTGCAAATCTAATTGGTCAATACCATGTCAGTCTCAAGGGCCCGGGTCTTCATTGGACAGCTGGCTGTAGCTAATGAAGACCCGCCCCTAAGAAGCTCCGACAAGGCAAGTCCCTGGGACTATATAAACCCCTAAGCAAAGAGCTCAACGGCAGATTTTCAGCAGATTTTCAGCAGGACTTCGAAGAGAGAACAGCTAAGAAGCAGACCTCGGTGGGACCTCGAAGAGGGAGCAGGAAGAGCTGCCTGCTCCCTTCCAGAAGCCGACCTCGGCTAGACCTCGGAGAGGGAGCAGGAAGAGCTGCCTACTCCCTTCCAGAAGCAGACCTCGGCTAGACCTCGGAGAGGGAACAGGAAGAGCTGCCTGTTTCCCTGCAGCAGAGGCAGATCTCAGCTGAAACTCGGAGAGTGAGCAAGAGAGTTTGCTCCCCTCCTGGGTCCTCTTGCCTGGAGGTTTAGTTCTTCCTCTACTTATAATTCTTTCCTATAAATAAATTCTAACTTACCACCACTATTGTGGTCCGTCGATTCCTTCTTCGAATCGCCAAGACCAAGAGCCTGAAATTCCGGTATCACTAGGACAACAGCCACATATAAAATTATAAAGTTGAACCTCTACCTCATACCACATACAAAAATAATTCAAAATGGATCAAAGATCTAAATATTAAGAGCTAAAAGTTTAAAACTATTAAAAGAAAAGATAAAAGATTCGGCCACCATAAGCTCAGTGGTAAGGACACTGGCCACATGCATAGGGGCTGGTGTGTTCAAACCCAGCCTGGCCTGCTAAACAACAGTGACAACAAAATAGCTAGGCATTGTGGTGGGTGCCTGTAGTCACAGCTACTTGGGAGGCAGAGGCAAGAGAATAGGTTAAGCCCAAGAGTTTGAGGTTGCTGTGAGCTGTGACATCACAGCACTCTACCGAGAGCAACAGGGTGAGATTCTGTCTCAAAAAATAAAAAAGAAAGAAAACATGGCAGTAAATCTTCATTATCTTGATTAGGCAATGACTTCTTAGGCAGAGAAAACCAAAGAAAAGATGGATGAATGGTACTTGTATCGAAATTTAAAACTTTTGTGCTTCAAAAATATCAAGTTTTTAGGAGTATGTCAGCTCCCAAAAAATATTACAGATAGAAGGACCCCAAAGTTCTACTTTCTGGGTGTATACATCCAAAGAACTGAAAGCAAATGTGAACAGATATTTGAACACCAATGTTCACAGGATTATTCACAATAGCCAAAAGATGAAAGCAACCCAAGTGCCTATCGACAGATGAATGGATAAACAAAATATAGTATATTCATACCAGGGAATATTATTCAGCCTTTAAAAAGTAGAAAATTCTAACACATGCTATAACATAGAGGTACTCTAAACATACTTTGTTAAATAAGACAGTCAAAAAGGTAAATATTGTGTGATTCTACCTATATGATGTACCTAAAGTAGTCAAATTCATAGAGCAAGGGAGTAGAATGGTGGTTGCCATGATACTGTGTAGAATGTGTCTGGGCTGGGTAGAAAAGTGATTTATTGGCTCGGCGCCTGTGGCTCAACGGGATAAGGCGCCAGCCACGTACAACTGAGCTGGTGGGTTCGAATCCAGCCCAGCCCAGCCCGGCCCGCCAAACAACAATGATGGCTGCAACCAAAAAATGGCCGGGCGTTGTGGCGGGCGCCTGTGGTCCCAGCTACTTGGGAGGCGGAGGCAGTAGACTCACTTGAGCCCGGGAATTGGAGGTTGCTGTGAGCTGTGACACCACGGCACTCTATCCAGGGTGACAGCTTGAGGGGCTCTGTCTCAAAAAAAAAAAAAAGAAAGAAAAGAAAAGTGATTTATTATTTAATGGGCACGGAGTTTCAGTTTGGGAAAATGAAAACATTCTAGAGATAGATGGTGGTGATAGTGAACAATAATGTCAACATACTTAATGTCACTAAATGTCACTTAAAAATGAATAAAATGAGTCATGGAAGCAACCCATGGAGTACTACTCAGCCATAAAAAAGATGGAGACTTACATCTTTTGTGTTTACGTGGAGGTGAAACCCATTCTTCTTAGTAAAATATCACAAGAATGAAAAAAAAATACCCAATGTATTCAACACTAGTATGAAACCAATATATAAACTACTATATGCCCACACAAAAGATAAAACACAAATATAGTCTAGCAAGGAGAAGGGGAGAGGAGAGTGGAGGGGGATAGGGTGGGAGATTGGCTTGATCCTAACGTGCATAATTTGAAGGTGTTCAGCATATCCCCTGGGTGTAAGACTCAACTACAAACTTGAACTTTCCTTTAAATTGAAAACAAGGTAACCTGAACATTTGCACCCTCGTGTTAATTTGAAATTTAAAAAAAATGAAAAAATTAACATATAATCTTTGATTGTATTTTTCATTTCTAATTGAATACAGCTGGATAGCCACATCTGAATGTCATTTTTTGAAGACTATCTTGTACCTACAGCACATAGTCAATTTTTATAAATATTTCATAGTGCATGAGAAGAGGGTGCACTTTCCAATTACCTGTTGTTAAGTCAGGTATTGACACACTTGACAAATATGTGATCACTTCAATTATTTGCCTGCTTCTTTCTGTAATCCTGACTAAACATATTTGAATGTTATGAGATATAAAGAAGCTTTAAGCTCAGCACCTGTAGCTCAAATGCCTAGAGCACCAGCCACATACATTGGGAGCTGGCGACTTCTAATCCACCCCGGGCCTGTCAAAACAACAATAACAACTACAACTTTAAAAACAGCCAGGCACTGTGGCAGATGCCTGTAGTCCCAGCTACTTGGGAGGCAGAGGCAAGAGAATAGCTTAAGGCCAAGAGTTTGAGGTTGCTGTGAGCTGTAACGCCACGGCACTTTACCCAGGATGCCAGCTTGAGACTGGCAGCAGCTTAAAGCTACTGTCCCTTTATAATGAATTGTATACTTTTACCCCCCATGCACTGAATCTATTTATTCCTAATAATGCTTTTTGCTTTACAGTTTATTTTTGTTGATTTTAACAATATCATTTTAAAAAGATGTCTGATATATTTGCCGTTCTTTTGCTTTAATGTTTGTTTTTATAATACAGGCATGTTGCCCATTTACAATATTTGTCATAAAAAAATTTCAGTATAAAAAAATAAATACAATGTTATGAACACTGATGCAAAAATCCTTGACAGAATACTACCAAACCAAATTCAGCAGGATATTCAAAGGATTATATTTTGATCAAGCGGGATTTATTCCTGGAATGCAAGTATGGTTCCATATATGAAAAAAAAATCAACATATTATGCCAAATTTACAGAAGAAGAAGAAAACCTGCCAGGCACCATGGCTCATGCCTGATCCTAGCACTTTGGGAAGCCAAGACAGGCAGACTGAGCTTGAGACCACCCTGAGCCAAAGAGAGACCCGGTCTCTACTAAAAATAGAAAAATTAGCCAGATGGTGTGGTAGGCACCTGTAGCCCCAGCTACTTGGGAAGTTGAAGCATGAGTATCACTTGAGCCCAAGAGTTCAAGGTTGTTGTGAGCTATGATGATGCCACAGCACACAACCCCAAGTGGACAGAGTGAGATTCTTGTCTCAAAATAAAAAAAAAAAAAGAAGAAAACGACACAATCATCAGATGCCAAAAAAGCATCTGACAAAATTCAAAACCCTTGCATGAGATTAAAACATTCAACAAGTGTGGCACCTGTGGCTCAACGGAGTAGGGCGTTGGCCCCACATGCCAGAGGTGATAGGTTCAAATCCAGCCCCGGCCAAAAACTTCAAAAAAAAAAAGAAAAGAAAAACAACACTCAACAAACTAGGAACAGAAGGAAAAGAAAGTACCTCCACATAATAAAAGCTATGGAAGAAAAACCTGTATCAGACATCATACTCGACGGTCAAAGACTGAAAGCTTTTTCTTGAAAATGAGAACTAAAGGAAGAAAGCCTGCGTTCATCATTCTATTCAACCTAGTACTGAAGTTCTAAAACCAATACAAAAAATAAAAGGCATCTAAATTGGAAAAAAAATAAGTAAAATTACCCATTTGCAGATAGGATTTTTTATGCAGAAAACCTCAAAGATTCCACTCACCAATAAAACTATTAGAACTAATAAATGAATTCAGCAAAGTAGTAGGATACCAAGTCAACACACAAAAATCAGCTGCATTTCTATACACAATGAAAAATCTAAAGAGAAATTAAGAAAATAATTCCATTTGTAATAGTATGAAAAAGAATAGAATACTAGGGAATTACACAACCAAAGAAGTGAAAGACCTGTACACTGAAAATTATAAAACACTGCAGAAAGAACTAAGAACCAGATCCAGTGATGAGCACCTGTAGTTCCAGCTACTTAGAAGGCATACGAAGAAGGACCACTTGAGCTCAGAAGATGGAGGTTACAGTGAGCTATGATCATTCCACTGCCCTCCAGCCTGGGCAACTGAGCAAGACCCTGACCCAGGGTGGCTCATGGCTGTAATCCTAGCACTCTGAAAGCCTGAGGTAGGTGGATTGCCTGAGCTCTGGAGTTTGAAACCATCCTGAGCAAGAGAAAGACCCCCATCTCTACTAAAATAGAAAAAATTAGCTGGGCATGTGGCAGGCACCCATAATCCCAGCTACGTGGGAAGCTAAGGCATGAAGATCACTTGAGCCCAAGGGTTTGAAGTTGCTGTGAGCTTTAATGATGTCATGGCACTCAACCCCAGGACGACAGAATGAGACTCTGTCTCAAAAAATTTAATATAGGCTCGGCGCCTGTGGCTCAAGAGGCTAAGGCACCAGCCACATACATCTGGAGCTGGCAGGTTCGAATCCAGCCCGGGCCCGCCAAACAACAATGATGGCCAAAAAATAGCCGGGAGTTGTGGCGGGTGCCTGTAGTCCCAGCTACTTGTGAGGCAGAGGCAGGAGAATTGCTTGAGCCCAGGAGTTGGAGGTTGCTGTGAGCTGCGATGCCATCGCACTCTACCCAGAGGACAACTTGAGGCTCTGTCTCAAAAAAAATTAATATATATACTCTGGTTTCTCTTCAGATTGTATAAAGCTTTTGCCTTTTACTAAAGATTTCCATGGAGAGCAACAACTCTGAATCTTTAACCAATTTTTTGAGGCCTTGCATTTGCAGGGCTTATTTTAAAAAGAAAAAAATTGTTTAAATAAAAGATACACAAATGAACAATGGGCACATGAGAGACACTCAACATCTCATCAGCGACCAAACCCACAAAGAGGTAACCATTTCACCCACTACAACGACTACAATTAAAAAGATGTACAACAGGCTCGGCGCCTGTGGCTCAACGGAGACCAGCCACGTACACCTGAGCTGGCAGATTTGAATTCAGCCCAGGCCTGCCAAACAATAATGATGGCTGCAACCAAAAAAATGGCCGGGAGTTGTGGCGGGCGCCTGTAGTCCCAGCTACTTGGGAGGCAGAGGCAGGAGACTCACTTCAGCCCAGGGACTGGAGGTTGCTGTGAGCTGTGATGCCACAGCACTCTACCCAGGGTGACAGCTTGAGGCTTTGTCTCAGAAAAAAAAAAAGATGTACAACAATAAGTGATGGTGAGGATATGGAGAAACTGGAACCATCATACGTTGTCAACAGGACTATAAAACAGTACAGCAGCTTTGGAAAACAATTTGGCAGAAACATAAATGTATCAAAACACCCAGTAATTCTGTTCCTGGGTATAAACCCAAGGGAAATAAAAACATACATCCACACAAAAACATTCACACAATGTCCATAGCAGCATTATTCACAATAGCCAAAAACGAGAAACAACCCAAATGTTCATAAGATGAAGAATGGATAAACAAAACTATAGTAACTCTATGGACTATACTATTGAGCCATAAGAGATATACACTACAATATGGCCAAACCTTGAAAACACTGAGTAAAAGAAGCCAACCAAAGAAAAGCCACATACTGTACTATGTAGAATTCCATTTATATGAGATGTCCAGAATCTCTAGAAGCAAATTTCTAGCTATAGAAAGTGGCTTAGTGGCCGCCAAAGGCTTGGAAGAGGGGAGAATCAGAAGTGACTTTTACAGGTACAGGTTTCTTTGGAGGATAATAAAAATATTTGGAATTGGCTCAGCGCCTGTGGCTCAAGCAGCTAAGGTACCAGCCACATATACCTGAGCTGGTGGGTTCAAATCCAGCCAGGGATTGTGGCGGGTGCCTGTAGTCCTAGCTACTTGTGAGGCAGAGGCAGGCGAACTGCTTGAGCCCAGGAGTTGGAGGTTGCTGTGAGCTGTGATGCCACAGCACTCTACCCAGGGGACACAGCCACAATGACAGCTACAACCAAACAACAATGACGGCTACAACCAAAAAAATAGCCAGGCGTTGTGGCGGGCGCCTGTAGTCCCAGCTACTTGGGAGGTGGAGGCAGGAGAATAGCTTGAGCCCAGGAGTTTGAGGTTGCTGTGAGCTGTGATGCCATAGCACTCTACCCAGGGCGATAACTTGAGGCTCTGTCTCAAAAAATATATATATATATTCTGGAATTTAAAAGTGATGAACATACAACCTTATGAATATACTAAAAGCCACTAAATCGCATATTTTAAAAGGGTAAATTTTATGGTACTGCAATTTTTTTTTTAAGATAGAGAGTCACTCTGTCACCCCAGCTAGACTACAGTGGCATCATCATAGCTCACTGTGACTTCCAACTCCTGGGCTTAAGCAATCTTCCAGCCTCAGCCTTCCAAGGAAGTGAAACTATAGGGGGGGGCGTGCCATGACACCTGCCGAACTTTCCTATTTCATGTAGAGTCTGGGTCTCACTCAGACTGGTCTCAAATTTCTGACCTTAAGCAATCCTCCCACCTTGGCCTCCCAGAGGGATAGGATTACAGGTGTGAGCCACTGCACCTAGCCAACAGTACCATAAATTACATCTCAAAGAAAAAGGAAAAAAAAAAAAATACACTGTTACACATTCCATTAATCACCAAAGCAATAATGTCTTCACATTTCACACAGACACCAGTCTGGATAAGAGAAGAAAAGGCAAATAGTATCTTAATACTACTATGAAAATAATTTGACTCCAAGAAATCCCCTCAAAGGTCCCCAAACATAGTCTGAATATCACTGGCCTAAACTAATGCTCAACACAGGACTGGTGATTAATGAATATTTAATGACTGATCTATTTTAATAATTACATCATTTCAACTATAGTGGCTAACACAATCAGGTTTAGTTATTCTGTATTACTCATATTTTACATACTTGTAACTTATTTTTTCACAACCTATGTGAACATACAGAATTTAACACCCTCTGCCCTCAACAACTAGCTTCTTCCCTCTGAACTTCCATAATCTAAAAGTGTTGTGATTTATTGTACTATATACTGTATGAAGACTAAGTTCCTTGAAAGCAGAATTTGTCTTCTATATCTTCATCTCTCTAAAACCTATCAGTGTTTGATATGAAGTACAAACGCAATGTCTGATAAAGTGAATAGTTAAATGAATGAATGAACAACCTTTTGCAGTTTCCCTATCTACAAAACTGAGAAAATAATTAACACATCTGAAAAGCAACATGACATATAAAAAATATATTAGGAAAAGAGATCTGCTTTGAAATCTTTCTAATGTTATGATCTACACTAACTTACTTAATCTCTGTGAGTCAGATTCCCCCATCTATAAACAGGTTTTATAGAGTTGGTACATTGAACAAGAGAAAAAAATGCATAAACCTGTCTAGCAAAGTGCCTGGAACAAAACAGGTACTCTAATACATTTCAGTTCCCTCTCAAAATAATTTTAGATATCCAATGAGATAATATAAGAAAACCCTAACACAACTACACAAATTAAACTCTCACTTAAGAAGAAAAAAGTCTGAACTGTATCTTGCATTTACATACTTTTCTTTTGGGGGGCGGTTTATAAGAAATACTTGGAAACATTACATTGTTTTTTAAATATTTCCCCAAATCATGCAATTATCTAGGATTTTAGAATTAAAGGAATTCAGTTAGTACCATGTGAACAACTCTAATTCCTCTAAAATTAGTAAGAAAAAGGCCACATATCCGCTTTGAACTATGATGTCCTTGTCTCGTCTTGTTTTAGGTCTTTCTAGAATTATTCTTTTTAGAACATATTTCTTTTCTTTCTTTTTTTTTTTTTTTTTTTTTGATACAGAGCCTCAAGCTGTCACCCTGGATAGAGTGCACTGGCATCACAGCTCACAGCAACCTCCAATGCCTGGGCTCAAGCAAGTCTCTTGCCTCTGCCTCCCAAGTAGCTGGGACTACAGACGCCCGCCACAACACCCAGCCATTTTTTTGTTGTTGTGGTTGCAGCCACCACTGTTGTTTGGCGGCCTGGGCTGAATTCGAACCTGCCAGCTCAGGTGTATGTGGCTGGCCCTCTAGCCCATTGAGCCACAGGCGCCGAAACTTATAACATATTTCTATCTGCAGCAATGACTTTAACTGAATTTTATAACATAGTATTTTATCAATTCAAGCATTTGCAATATATTTTAAAAAGGAACACAATTCTGTCTTATCAAAATGATCTGATCTTTTGTTAAGGATAAACAAAATTTACTGGCATTAGCATTTACAATAAGTCTTGTTTCTTTCTTTCTCTGAAACCAGAAACTTTATGCTATGAATAAATTCAAAACACCTTTCTTTACCACAAATCAGACTTGACATTGTATAAAGGGCACGACATAATCAATGGCACTTACTATGTATGTCAAGGTTAACTTTAAGGTCAAAAAAAGTTTTCTAATTACTAATGCTTATTAAAATGAAGCTGCTCTGGGAACTAATAAAAACTCTCTTTAGGCTCCGCGCCTATACATGCCAACCACATACACCAAGGCTGGAGGATTCAAACCCAGCCCTGGCCAGCTGGGCAACAATGACAACTGCAACAACAACAACAACAACAAAAAAAATTGGGTGGTGCCTGTGGCTCAGTGAGTGGGGTGCTGGCCCCATATACCCAGGGTGGCGAGTTCAAACCCAGCCCTGGCCAAACTGCAACAACAAAATAAAAAATAAAAAAAAAAAAAAAATAGCCAGGCGTTGTGGCAGGTGCCTGTAGTCCCAGCTACTTGGGAGGCTGAGGCAAAAGAATCGCTTAAGCCCAGGAGCTGGAGGTTGCTGTGAGTTGTGACACCACAGCACTCTACCAAGGCAACATAGTGAGATTCAGTCTCAAAAAAAAAAAAAAAAAAACTCTTTAAACATCTTATGTTTTTAAGTACATAAGATTTGGTTCTAAAAGGCCTAAAAATAAAATGTAGACACAATATTGCTCTAGCTAAATTAACTAAAAATAAATGTAATTTAGATGTGATTCAGAATTTATAAAATTGAACTAAATTTATGTGCATGATAGTGTGTTAATTTATTTGTATTACTAACTACTTGGCCTAGGATAATGTATTTCCTTTCTGCATTTAGATGTTTGCTAGACTTAGAACATTCAATGTCAAAAACTTTCACTTCCGAGGGTGTCGCCTGTGGCTCATTGAGTAGGGCCGCCAGCCCCATATAGCAAAGATGGCGGGTTCAAACCTACCCTCGGCCGAACTGCAAAACAGAAAAATAGCAGGGCATTGTGGCGGGCGCCGGTAGTCCCAGCTACTCGGGAGGCCAAGGCAAGAGAATCACCTACGACCAGGAGTTGGAGGTTGATGAGAGCTGTGACACCACAGTACTCTACTGAGGGCGATAAAGTGAGACTTTGTCTCTACCAAAAAAAAAAAAAAAAAAACTTTCACTTCCACTTCTGGATTATTTCACAGAGGTTTCATTTTTTCATTTTCTACATTACCCGAATGAGAAGTTGCGAACAACGGTAAAATTTATCGAAAAGAGTTTTTTTTTAAGTAACTTTCTTTTGTTCGTATTAAATATAAATATTTTGAAAGCAGAAAATGATTTTTAATTATTTTCTTCCTCAAAGTATATAGTTCCTAATAAGGACTCTTTTAAGACACAGCATACTAGACACTAATCAGTTTATCGATAGATTATCTTAAACACAGCTTTCTAAATGAATCAATATTTCATAATTTTACAAGTTGTAACTAATCACTACTAGGATGCAATGTAGTACAGCAAATTCTAGACATACATGGGTTCTGACCCTAAAGAAAATTTCAACATATACACAGACAAATACAAAGTCAACTTTTCTTTTTAAACTATCCCACAATTCAACATCCTGGTATGGCATTCTCTATAAATTATCCTACCCGGTTGGAATCATCCAATTTTATTAGCTGATTGTTCTCATTACTTTAAAACTCAGAGTATGCTTATGTTCTCTTTCAACAAGGATTACAAACACTTTGCTGCTACGGGGGGTGGGGGGGGAGGGGCAATCTTTGAAAATGAAAGGTACCATAATCTGATCCACTCCAGCTAATTACTAAATGTTTGCCAACAATACATAATTCGAATTGCAATCTGGACACTAAGAAAATCAGAAAAGGAAACGTCAAATTTGCAAGGAACTACTTTTGTATCAAAAATATACCAAAATCAAGAAACATGATTTACTGAAACCAAGATAGCACTCAAGGTACAAAATTCACCTGATTTAAGCTGTGGTAATTTACTGAAAATAAACTATTTAAGCAGCGTTGTTAAAATAACTAATTCATCCCATTCAAGTGCGACTACAAATCCCGCCGACGTTCTTCTTTCGGGGCTAAAAATCTCATTCTTTCGCAATCCAGATATCAATAGGATCCGAAATCTCTCCAGGAGGCGTGCAACACCCTCGGGGAGTGCTGTCTGTTTACAAATAGGAACCTCACAGTCACCCACGTCCAAAGCGTGCTTTACCCCCTTTCGACCGGGGGGCGGAGGTGAGAGAAGGCGGGCAAGCCCGAAGCGCAACCACAGACAGCGCCGTCCCTTCAGAGAAACACTATGCATTACATGTGAGCGCAGGGGAAACGTTTATTATGTATTATATGCGTGTGCATATTACGTTGTGCATGTACACACATCTATATCTCACCGAGGGTGAAAGAAAAGGCACGCATGACAGGGAATCGTACTGGACCCAAGAGAAGGCTCCAACTAATCCCGTTAACTCTGAGCCCGCCTTACGGGTCTACAACAGGTCTCGCCGCGGGCCGGGAGCCCCAGCCCCGCTGTGAAGTCCCTCCCGAGAGAGCCCCGCTGTCCCCCTCAGGCCGCCCAGGCCGCCGTCCCTGCCTCCCCGACCTCAGTCTTTCCCTACGACACCCGAAGCCCGCTCCAGCAAAGAAAGGAGCGTCAGGCCCCGAGGGGGCGGCGCAGGCGCGTCCAGGCCGGGCCCCCCACACCTGCGAGGCGCGGCACCTGAGGCGGGCGAGCTGGGGGTCGCCGGCCTGCCCGAGCACACCCCCTCCGCCCCGGAGCTGCGCCGCAGCGGGAGCCTCCGTACCTGCGAGGCCCGCGAGCTACAGGCGCGCGCGACGCCTCCTCATCTCACTGGCTCCCGCACCCCCTCCGCCTTCTGCTGCTGCTGCTGCCGCCGCCGTCACCGCCGCAGCTGGAGGCCGGGACACGACGAGCTCAGGACTCCACCGCCATGTCCGCCGCGCCGCGAACTGCATTGTGGGGGGGAAGGGATGGGGAGGGGGAGGAGCGGGGAGGGAGAGAAAGAGGAGGGCCGGCTGAGGGGAGGGGGCGCGGGGGAGGGGAGGGACGGACGGAGCCCAGAAAGGGGGTCCGGGACTGGAGGGAGGAAACAAACGCGAAGGAACCCCGGAGAGGGCCCCCGGGTGCCGGTGAAACCGGGCGGGGGAGGGGAGAAGTAAACACTACCGGGGGAGGGGGCGTGTGGTGGTCGCGAAGAAACAATGGGAAGCGGGCCGAGGTGGGAGGGCCGCGCACTCACGCCCACGCTGAGGGAAGGGGAGCGCGCGGGAGGACACTCGTTAGCCTGCAGGAGGGGGCGGGGCCGCGAGCCGAGGGGGAGGGGCGGGGCCGCCGAGAGGAGCCGCGAGGAGCCGCGAGGTCCGCAGCGCTCTGGGCGCCGGCGGGGAGCAGAGCCGGGTCGCGGGCCGCGGTGGAGGCGGCTCGGGCTGCTCTTGTCAGCCTCCTGGGCCCTGCCGAAGCCCCCAGATGGAAAGAGGGGCTCGAAAGCTGCCTTTGCGCCTCGCCCCCAGGAAGGAAGCCTGGCTGTGGATGAGCACCCTCTGGCCTGGCGCCCGGCTCGGCCCGACCCCTGGGCGGGCGCTCGGCGGCCACTGCGGGATTCTGAGCCCCGCCCCCTCCCCCGCCGGCGCCGAGCGCTACGCAGAGGAGGCCCAGGGTCGCCCTCTGCCCGATCACGGTTGCCAGTAGCCCACCGCTGCTGGACCTTTTTTCCTTTTAAAAGGGAGCCAACTCAGGAGATAAGTTCCAAAGAGAAATCACGGGAGCGTTTCCCCCCACCCCCCAAAAGAGATTGTATAAATCATTTCTTTCGTTTCAGGCGGGTGTGAATGCAACTACCATCAATGGGCCCCTCGTCCCACTGCTTTTTAACTTGTTGGGTTCCTCCACGTAATTATATTCTCTAAAAACAAAACTTAAGGTTTTGTTTAAAAAAAAAAAAAGACTCGGGCGGCTCCTGTGGCTCAGTGAGTAGGGCGCCGGCCCCATATACAGAGGATGGCCGGTTTGAGCCCGACCCCAGCCAAACTGCAACAAAAACTAGCCGGGCATTGTAACGGGCGCCTATAGTCCCAACTGCTTGGGAGGCTGAGGCTAGAGGATCGCCTAAGCCCAGGAGTTAGAGGTTGCTGTGAGCTGTGTGACGCCACGCACTCTACCGAGGGCGATAAAGTGAGGCTCTGACTCTACAAAAAAAAAAAATAAAAACCCAGACTCACCAGTTATTCAGCCAACATCAGACTTCAAGGCTGGACGAATCACACAACTGTAGTCCTAGAGTGTGACTCATGCTGGGCAAGAAAAAGATATGACAAGAATGGACATGGGGGGGTGAAAGGAAGATGTTACATCTCAAATATTCACAAGATACTACCTGATGCCATTTTCTTATGACTCAGACACTAGTAATTGTTAATTTTTTTTTTTTTAGACAAGGCCTTTCCCTGTTGCCCAGGCTAGGAGGCAGTGTGGAATGATGATAGCTCACTGTAACTCACACTCCCCAGCTCCGAAAATTCTTCCTCAGGCTCCAGAGTAGGTGGGACTACAGATGCAGTGGCCTGAATAATTTTTCTATTTTTTTTTTTTAATTGTTGGGGATTCATTGAGGGTACAAGAAACCAGGTTACACTGATGGCATTTGTTAGGTAAAGACCCTCTTAACAATCGTGTCTTGCCCCCAAAAGGTGTAGCACACACCAAGACCCCACCCCCTTGCTCCTTCCCTCTT